>PVJA010017912.1:10000-40876 GCA_004027025.1 Myocastor coypus | reverse complement strand
ATCCATATGGATAGCTTTGGTGCATAGGTTCTGTATCCTCCCCACTTTCTGAACTTGCTGATCAGCAGTAACAGTCACTTGGTTTTTCTATGGCTTTGGTTCTTCTATGTAAAGGATCATGTCATTTGCAAATAGAGATGTTTAACTTCTTGTTTTCCTACCTGTATGACTTTGCTTGTTTCTCTTTTTTTTTTTTTTTTTTTTTTTTTTTTTTTTTTTTTTTTTTTTTTTTTTTTTTTTTTTTTTTTTTTTTTTTTTTTTTTTCTTGTTTCAGAACTTTTGTTTGTTGGTTTGTTTATTTATTTATTTTTATGGCCGGCTCAGCCTGCCCTGAGAGCAGGGCTGGCGCAGCATGTGGTGCCGGGGATCGAACCGTGGTCCCTGCAGCCGCCTAAGCTTTCCTAAGCAGGCACTTTAGACCACTGAGCAATCCTGCCCGGCCCCTTACTTGTTTCTCTTGAGAGTTAATTTTGAATACTACTACACACATTAAATTTACCTTAATTTTTTTTTTCCATTTTGACTCAATTAATGTTTTTTAGATTCACATTTAGGAAAAATTTGCTGGCCTCAGATTTTCCGTATCTGTCACCATATACAAAGTTCTGTGGGGTCATTTAAATTTTTAAAACACATTTGGGGATGTATTTAACATTATTTTGTTCATGGTGATTCCACTACTAACCTAAATCTATGTAACCTGTGTCTACTATTAATGTAATGAAGCCATACTTCTTTTTTTAAAGGAAATTATAATTGTCCTCAACTGTGGCTTCTGTTCAATGGATTTAGTGGTAGAAGTGACTAATGAATTTTGAATCAAAAATATTCATACAAACATATTCCTCATTGGACATCATAGTCACAATTTTTAAAATTTATTTTCTTGTTTCAGAACTTTTGTTTGTTTATTTACTTTTATGTCTGGCTCACCCTGCCCTGAGGCAGGGCTGGTACAGCATGTGTTGCCAGGGATTGAACCTCGGTCCCTGCAGCCACCCAAGCTTTCCTCAGGCACTTTAGACCACTGAGCTATCCTGCTGGGCCCCATAGACACATTTTAATTTTTTTTTTTTTTTTTTTTTTGTCTTTTTAAGACAGGGTCTCACTATGCAGTTCAGGCTGGCCTTGAGCTCACTTTTGTAGCCCAGGTTGGTCTAGAACTCGCACCAATCCTCCTGCCTCAGCCTTCCTAGTGCTGAGATTATAGGCTTGCGCTACCACACCTGATTTAAGTTAAAATATTTTATGGAATGAAATATATGGAAGAAAATTGAAATATTTTAGCAATACATATTCTAATTAATTATGTACCTGGTGATTTGTTTGCAAATAGTTTCCCCTTTATGCGACCCTATTATTTTAAATGTGCTGCCGTGTACAAAAATGTCATCTTAAGCCAGGCATGGTGGCGCACTCCTGTAATCCCAGCACTTGGAAAGCTGAGGCAGGAGGATCAGTGCGAGTTCGAGACCAGCCTGGTCTACAAAACTGAGCTCAAGGCCAGCCTGAACTGCATAGTGAGACCTTGTCTCAAAAAAAGAAAAAAAAAAAAAAAGTCACTTTATTATACAAAATGTCAAAAGAAAATGAAAGTAAAACATTCACATATACATTTTTATTCATTTGTTTATACTGAAACTTCAAAAACCAGCATAGTTTCTGCTACATTTTAAAAAATTAAATCAGTGCATCCTACTTTATAAATCGTTTGGTAAGTCAAGTAGCAGAGGGGTCAGAGACAGTTCCGGTGCCCATCTCCTGTGCCTAAATCGTCCAAATATCAGGGTACTTAATAGCCTTTTATAAAGACTCTAGACTCTGTGATACCCAAAATGCCACATACACACGCGCACACACACACACACACACACACACACACACACACACACACGTGAAATATCACATTGCTACCTGTCTAATCATAAAGCAAACTTATATATCAACACCCTTACCTTTTCAACAGTGGACATTTATAGATAAGAAAAGCTTTCCTGGCTTCAATGCTTCTCATTCACTGGATCACTGCCAACACAGCAGAGGCTGAACCAGAGCCTGGGCCATTCACAGTCTGGCAGCTGCTATATAAGCACAGCCCTCACAAACCTGTGAGGTAGTTAGGAGATCTCCCTCCATGTACCAATGCCACTGTGCTGCAGTGCAGGCCCTGTTAAAATAATATTCCTTTTGGTAGTCCCATAAAGTTGTATGTGATTTATTTCTTCAATAGCATGGGCTCCAAACATCCCATACATGTTTGAAACTGTTACCCTGAGTATTGTGGACAGAGCGTCACCTCAAAGGAAAGGATAATAAGCATTACATAGCTGTCAGCCCTAGGCAATGCAGAGACCAGCAAAGAACAACAGCAGAGACCAGAAACCAGCAAAATCTACTGTGGTGGAAAGCCCAAGCCAGTGCCAGAGATTGGCAGTGCAAGCACTGGCTGTCAGCTCTCAGCATCCAATCAGATTTAGTGTCAATGATGAGATAAAGACTGCTAGCAAGACCGCGCATCGATGATTCATTATTTTCACCTGAGTCAAGCTAAAGATTCCTAGGCCAATTGGTAATGTAACCACGAGGAGGAAAAATTTTATGACCCCTCTCCCTTCGCTGCTACTAAATCTGAAACCTAGAAGAGAGTTTATAGCTGAGCTCAAAGAATGCACGTGATGTTAAATTTTAGTGTGATCTTCACAGGATTTAGAGATGCCTACCAAACTAGGAATACATTATTTCTGCGTATGTCTGTTTCTAGAGAAAATGCCAAAGCTATCAGCAAATTGAATAGGGAAAATCCACCCATAGTGTCCACCACTTGACTTTGGATTCAAATAGAACAGAAAAGGAGAAGAAGAAGGAAAATCTCTGACTCTATCTTTCAGACTAGGATGTGTTTCTACTGAAGCTGCCCTTAGATATCAGGTGCCAGGTTCTCTGGGCCCTCAAATTAGGTACCAGGCAACTTAGGGAATGTGAACCCACTCATGCCCTTGGTCCGGAGGCATCTGGCTTCTTGACCAAGTCCTGTGATTACATTCCCTGGCTTTCCAACGTCCCCATGATCATTCTGGGAAATGTTTAGTCTCTGATTATGTGAGCCACATGTAATCAGATGTAAATACATTCTAGGCTTTCATTTCTTTGCAAAACTCTTGTCCAAAATAATGTTCAATCAACAGATCTCACAAAGTGACATTTCATTCCTTGCGTTTCAATCACATCATTATGATTTAGATAGAAGATGTAGCCCAAAGCTTGAGGTATCTGGAGGTGCTTTTGAAAGATGAGAGGTTGCATCCAGCAAGACAGCTCAGCAGTCAAAAACACCTGTTTAGGCAGGCTTGGGCAACCACAGGGATTGCAGTTTGATTCCTGATACCATATGCTGGGCCAGCCCCACCCCCAGGGCAGGCTGAGCCGACCATAATACAAATAAATAAATAATTTTTTTTAAAAAAGGTGAGAGGGAGCCGGGCATGGTGGCTCACGCCTGTAATCCCAGCACTCGGGAGGCGGAGGCAGGAGGATTGGTGCGAGTTTGAGACCAGCCTGGGCTACAAAAGTGAGCTCAAGGCCAGCCTCAACTGCATAGTGAGACCCTGTCTCAAAAAGCCAAAAAATAAAAAAATAAAAAGGTGAGAGGTTGAGCAGAAGACTTGTATTAGAAAGTGGGTATTACACACACACACACACACACACACATAAATAAATAAATAATTCCTACATAGTGCTCATTTATTCACCACAATGATGCCATTAGCTACCGTGTTTCTAAGAGATGCAAAACAATATTAAAATTAACCCACAGGTGTTCAATTAAGGAACTAAATATACTGACAGAAAAATTTTCAAGAAGTGTATTTCTAAGTTTTTTGGTTTTGTTTTTGTTGCTTGTGCAGGATCTCACTGTGCATCTCAGACTCACAGTGATGCTCCTGACATCTGCCTCCCTAATGCTGACATTACAGGCATGCTTCACCATGCCAGGACCCCGTCGCCAACTCAGCACACCTGGGGGCAGAGCCAGTGCAGCATGCAGTACCAAGGATTGAACCCTGGCACCTGCGCTTACCTAAAGAAGCGCTTAGTCTGCTGAGTTATACCACAAGCCCTTAAAAAGTATACTTTTAAACTTCAAAGAAACAATGTCTATTGTTCAGAATTAACTTTTCCATTTCTAATTGCATTGATAATTGAAAGTTATAGGTTTCATTAGTTTACTTAGAACAAAATTGAAGGAAATGATATGCTTTTGTAAACTAAAACTGATATGCCATGCGAAAGGATTTTATTAATTATATTAGTGAACTTTTTCTAGTTGAAGAACAATATTAAAATTATTGTTAAAATGTATATTTTTGTGTAAAAATCTGCATAGATTAAAAACTCTGGTCACGTTTTATAAAATATGTGTGGAAAAGGATAGATTATGGGGCAAAGAACAAGTGAAAATCTCCTTTAAAATCTCCATTCCATGGTCATTTCAAAGCACACAAACTACTAGATCTATCATCTGGAAGAGGAAAAAGTGTAAATTGACAGTTATAGGCCAGAGTCAGCCTCTGATCCTTGAACTTGATATAGGACACTTCATTATCATATTAATTTGGCTGATGATAGGCTGTTAGGGTTTTTGTCAAGGAGTCCCCCCAAAGCCTCATACAGTCATAGAGCAGCTTCTAGAGTTTGATTTTGACTCATGATCCAATGCTGAGACTACAGGTGTGAGTTCTACCCCTGCCCTGGGGTGAATAACCTGAACACAACATAAGGAAGAGAGGCTAGCCAGCTGAGACTGCCTCTATTCCTTCCTTTGCACTTGGCTCTTTTCTGCTTTCAAAAATGGCTGCTCTCTGCCATACGCTGTTCTGCCTTGGAACCAGCTGAGTATGGACTGAAACCTCCACTAACTGTTAGTCAAATAAACCTTTTCTTCCTTAATCTTGAGCGTTCGGTATTTTGTCCTAGCGCTGAGAGAAAAGTAACTGAGACCGTGTATTCATGGTTAAATTTAACTAACTGAGCCGTTCTTTATACTAAGAAGAAACTTGTTAGGATGTGAAGTTCAGTATCTGAGCTGGTTCTTGGTTGTTTTGGATTTTTCAACTAAAAACATGTAAATATCAGTTTTAATTTGATAAGCCTGCAATGAAGGCTTACATCACAGACTCCCACACACCACGTAGTGTTGAAATTTGAATTTAAAATTAACAAATGGTACTTTGTCTGAGTCATTATAGTATATGTCACTACTGTGCATTTTTCAGACCCATTCTATCTATCTATCTATCTATCTATCTATCTATCTATCTATCTATCTATCATTTTCTGTATTTGGTACAGGGTCTATAGGGTCTCACTATACAGATCAAACTAGTAGTGATTCTCCTGTTTTCAGGCTCCCAAAGTACTGGGATTACAGATGTGTGCCACCATGCACAGTCTCCATCACTGCTTTGGTGTGCCCCATGGACAGGGCCAGCACAGCACACTGGGGATCAAACCCGAGCCACTACGTTCTGTTGTGAAACAGGTGCTTTAATCTGTGGAGATATGAGAACAGCCCTCAGATCCATTTAAAAATCATACTATTTTTTTAAAAAAAGAAAATTAATGTTAATGGAAAAGCAGATTTATTAGATGAATTCCCCTCTAGGTAATATGATAATAATCTAGAAAATTGTTCTGGAAAATATGTCAATTTTTTCTGGAAATATGACGTAGTTAATGGAGGCAGAAACAAACAAAAAAGATGAAAATATGAAGGCAGCAATACACCAGGTAGGACTAATATGCCACTATGTTTTTCAGAAAGAAAAGATTTTTAGAACAATAGAAAGATATCCTATTATTAGTTGGAAGTGTCACCCATAGAATTTGAGGCAGTCAAATCAGGTGGGAAATTAGGGAATATAAAGATTGAATAATTCCTCCACAGCGATGTCCATGTACTAATCCTAGCATCGTATGTGATGTTAGATACGATGTCAAAGGGAGTTTATAGAGGTAATTAGTTTAAATATCTAGAAATAAATCTTGTGGTCAAAACCCAGGTAGTGAGAAGGGTCTTTATAAAACTGGAAACAGAATGGTAAAATATAAAGACAGAATATACTGTTGATGCAAGTGGAAGTTGCAATGATGTTTTTTTAATGTGAATGAAAAGTTTTCAGTGAAAACAAAAGCAGACCAACAAAAGATGCTGTAGAAAGAGACCAGCTAAATTCTCCTTAGTCTACCAAGGATCTAGCCCTGACACTAGCCTGATTTTATCCCAGTTAGATTAATTTTTTATTTCTGACTCCAGGAAGTATCATAGATAATGAATTTATGTTGTTTGAAGGAACTAGTCTGTCATAAAATACAAATATAGGATTAAATCTTGGAATAGAGAAATTCCTTAAATTTGTTTCAAACCTCAGTCAAAATCCTTGGTGAAAATATATGTGTGCATAAAGGCACATGGTGTTAATTGATTATGATGTTCTCAGTCATGAAGGAAAAAGGGAAATTATTAAGGCCAAATGAACAGAGCCTCAATGATCTGTGATGCAATTCAAGCCATATATTTAATTTGAATCCCTAAAAGAAAGAAGTAAAAAATTTCTGATAAAAAATAAAACAATAGAAAGGAATGTTAGTAGGCAGTTCTGTGGTGGACAGCTAAGTAAAAGGATCAGGTGTGCTTCCCTCCACAACAAAAGACCTAAACAAGCCAAAACAACAGCTCCTTCATCTTTTGTTGTTTGAAGCAGAGAATTTGAATGCAATTGGAAATGAAACAGAAATTTTGTATGTCATGGTGGTACACAACAGCCATATCTGTATCTATATCTATCTATATCTATATCTATATCTATATCTACTTATGGAAATGTTAAGCTCTCACTAATTTCTGTTTCATCTCATGAGATTAAAAGAATTTATTCAGTGAGGAAAAAGTAAGTTGCCAGCCACCAGTAGTCTCCACTCACAACAAAGGCTCTGTAAGTATTTGTTCCTGGAGAATTCTGCAGCACCTGCCATCTATGATTTCATCTTGTCTAGCCATCAATTTGAAACTGTTTCATTGCCCATGGAAAGAACCCGATCCTCACTGTACCTTTGCATACCCAGGCTCTTGCTGCATGGGCCTTTTGTGAGACCTCATCCCCCCAAGATCCTGTCATACAAAAGCCCAGCCCTGGCGCTGGATGTTCTGCCAGCCAACCTGTAAGACCCATGAGATCTTGAAACCCCAAGTTATGATTCTAGGTATAATCCAAAGGATAAGAAAGACGGCATAGAAGCCTACTCAAAAAAAAAAAAAAAACCAATTGTTAAAATTCTCCTGAATCTTGAAAATAGAAATACGTACACATAAATGATAATAACCAGGGATGATACCTCAATACAACTGAGTAAAATGTTAAAATGAGAAATTTGCCATGAAAGAAACCTTGAGACTCTTAAGCATAATAATATCAATAAAATCATATGGATACATCACAGTCAAGTGACAAAGCTCCAAATAAAAAAGTAATGTAAATAACATGAAAATTCTATATTTTAGTGAAAATAACAAATGACAATTATCAAAATTAGGCTATTTCTTTAATATTTGACCTCCTTATTGAATTTGTCATTGTCACCTGCACATTTTTATTTCTCAAAGGTTTATTTGACTATTTTATAGTTTATTTCCTTGTGTATATTTTTAATTATTTGAATGTATTTTCCATGTAATGTAGAATACATTTATAAAACTTGAAGTAAAGTTTCTTTGGTTAATTTTGACATGAAAGTTATCTCAGGTCTGATTCTGATAAATTATATTTATATTTTCTCTACCTATATACTTTCATATTGCAATTTTTATTCTAGTACTGTCGTATATGAAGTGGAAATGCTATGAATTATTTCATGTCCTTTTATATATTTAAACATTCTGTTAATATTTAAAAAATCAAATCTAGCAAGGCTTTTTGTTGATTTTTAAATATCAAATCTAGCAAGGCTCCTGAATTGTATTTGCTAAATTAGGCAAACCTCCAGTGAACATCAAAGACTCAATTTGCAAGGTTTCACAGCAATCTCCTGAAAGATTCATCTCACACAGCTAGAAAGCTGACAACCTGGATAGAAAACCTCCTCACATGCCTCATAACAGCTAACTGGGGATGGTCGCAAACGCACCCACCATGGTGTTCCATGTTTGAATACATTGTCTTTCTCATGGTATATTATGCCTTTTAACATATGTAAAAATTGACATAAACATACTCTGTGAAGTCCTGGAAGCCCTTTCAATATTACCATTTCATGAATGCTTTTTAATGTTCTAGATAGACATTCTATTTATATGCAAATAGAATATTAATAGTGTGAAGGACTTTCACTACCGAAATCTGGAATTATTTGGAAATCAGCATAAATAGTGAAAGTAAGTGATAATAACTCATTATAGTAAGATTATTTAAATGAACACGGATGTATGATTATGTATTTAACTCTATATAATGTCCTTTGCATTTATTCAGATGCAAATAAATATATATTATCATATATTTAAGTGAAAAATAATCTGTAGTAAAAATGGAGAAGCACTTTTGTAGAAGAGGATGCTATCTTTTAAGTATAAAATGACTGCATTCTTCTTTATTTGCTTGTTTGTTTGTTTTTTGCAGTACTGGGGATCAGTCTTAGGATCTTGTTCTTGCCAGGCAAGCGCTTAAGCTCCTGGCCCTAAAATGATTGTATCTAATCATCAATAAATGCTAAGAATAAATGGGGAAAATTTTATTAAACTAGAGATTTTACTGTCTTAGATTTTCTAATCATATACTATTAATTAATTCTAAAGTAACACATAGCATCTGTGCTGTGGAGAGATCTGTTAGAATCACTTAACGAGGATCAATTTCAACCTTGTCATGTCTCACAGTAAGATACACTAAGATGAATGCATTATGTAGTACAACTCCAAACATAAATGCAAGCCAAGTTGTTCTATTAATGTGCATGCGCACACACACACACACACACACACACACACACACACACACACACCAAAACAACGTATGCCTGTATTCTTTGAAACCATAGCAGGTAAAAATGTTAAAGTAAAGCTGGGACATTCCAAACTAAGGAAACTAAATATATTGAAAGCTAAAAGAAATGTATGAATTTGGAGTTGATTCATAAATTGGTAAAAAAAAAAAAAAAAACATTTTAATAGATCATATGACTAAATGGCAATATGATTATAACTATGATAAGCAGATTATAACTATTATTCTAATGTTAAACTTCTAGATAAATTGGTTGGATATGCTTTAGAAATGTGTGAGTATTCTTGTTATTGGAATATACCTTCTGGTGCATATTGGTGTATCAGTGTTTACTTAGAAAAGCAGATATTATACAAGATACACAAAAGTACATGAAATTCCAAGATTGGCTTCAGGTGGTCAGCCTGTTGGATAAGCAAGTCTGCGGAGGACATCTGTAGATTGGAGGCTGAAGGGTCCAGTCCAAGGGCTAAAGTCCACTGCAGTGTGCCCAGCAAGTCCAGTCAGGAGGCCAATGAGTCTATGCCAGCAGGCTGGTGGATCTGAAGTAGAAGTGGGATAGCCTGTTCTGGGAGCCAAACAATGACATCCAAGACGATGGTCAAGACCAGGATTTCTCTGGAGAATGGGAGCTTGTGCAGTGCCCCTCTAACCATCCAAGCAAAGAGTAGCCCCAGTGGGCTGTGTGGATCCCAGGGTGTAGGACTGCTGAGCCAATTCAGTGAAGCTTGTGAACTTCTCAAGTTGGCACCGTCTATCAACCATGATAGTTGGGATAAATTTGCATAGTCATTATAAAGTTTTTCAAATATTTCAAAATATATTTCATTCATCTTGAGAGATAATGAAGACATTTCTAGATGTATATTATTTATATGAATATATCTATATGGAAAAGATTTGCAATGCTTTACACAACTTCTGCAAAACTGATTCATAAATACCAAGCTAGATGTCTAGCTAGATGTTAAGAGATAATATATATCTAAATATATCTAATAGTAGAGAGTGATATAAACACATTAGTTATCTTAAGAGAGAGAAATAGGAATGGAGGAAAGGAGAGGATAAAAATAAATGGAACCACATGTAAATAAGAAATGAATCTAGGAGGATCACTACACGTGTAAGCTGCATAGTGAGACCCTGCACAAACAAACAAAGAAACCTTAAGAAAAAAAAAATGAATATGCATGTCAGGTATATGGGACATCTTTTTATTTTATATATTTTTGCAGTTTGGGAATATTATTAAACAAAGTAAAAAGTAACATTGGGAAATGTTTACACTTCTACATTTATAAAGGAAAACAGTAGTGGGGGTCAGATAGATTTAGGATAGACTGATTAGTTTCATGTCCTTCCCCTATAAGTATGAATAACATACCTTCAATGAGAGCAAACATGTGTTATTGCAGAAAGCTAAATTCAATAGCAATTGATAGGCAGTTACAAAAATATCAGAGTCAGAGCAGAGAAGAAGCAAGGTTGCAGTGCTCAAGGCCCAAGGTAATAGAAACCTGGCTCCAATCAGAGACACAGCAGCTAGGCCCACGAGCCTCACCATACATTAAAAAAAAAAAAATAGTCCACAGCTGTACTGTAACCTGCACCATCTGTTCCAGTATGCCTGAACAATGCCACAAAGATAAAGATGTCCAGGACAGTCTGAGCCTCACTCCCAGCCCTTCATAAATGCCTCTGTTCTTCCCTGTGTTAGATATTCCTGCTAATGTCCTATTTTCATTAGATCAGTGTTAGCTAAGCAACTGTATTTGCAATCTTACAGGATGGTTATAGTGTGATTTGTGGTAACCTGTGATGTGGTTTTGCTGTATAAACACCCTAGACAAGATGCCTTCATGACAGCCTACTTTCAGGATCCTCCTGCCTCTTGGGAGTTGATGAAACTTTCCTATTCTTCACTTGCTTTTCCCTCCAGTCTATACTTGGGAGTTGTGAGAAATCAATGAGGTGGATTCCATAGGATAGAATCACTACCCTATGGCATCAGTCTCAAATAACTGTCCAGAAACTCGACCACCTTAAAGCAGCTTTGATTAATACTATTTTAGCACTACTACTTTCTAGAAATGTCCCACAATTAGTACCATTGCAAAAATAATTATTTCCTAAACTTGCATCACCAAAGCCCTTGTGAAAGGAAATAAAAACAAGCATTCAGCAAATGCTAATTTTGGCAGGCAAAAATTGTCAATTTAGTTTAAAACAATGGCAATTCTTCAGCTTATAAATTGTTAACAGTCAGGCATATTGCTTTCAGGGGTTTCATATTCAACAATATTCTAACATACTGCTTAAAAGAGGCATGAATCTGAGAAAATTGTTTTCGTAATTAATCATAAATTATACTTGCTGTTCTAGAAGCAGTGATCTGTAAAAATTTAATTAAGAAATGAATAGTGCAAGCTCACCATTCTGATCCAATGGTTCTTTGATTCATTTTTTCTATTGTACTTATTTAAATAAATGTCTTGGTGATAAAATAAAAAAAATACTGTAGTAGTAGTGACAGTATCAAAGATTTAACTCTCATTCAGATGAAATTTTCTTAGAGTTAGGTAAATTCATGTAGTTATCTGTATCACACATAATTAAATCTTGTCTTTCACATCTTCCCGATCTGGAAAAGAAGTTCCTGTGCTGAGCTTGAAAATAAAAATATTCTCAGTGAATTCTAGTTTTCTGTGGACCAAAACTATTTCTCAGTTTATTTGCTGTCACACACACTATGGAACCCCAATAGGATGATTTTTATAAAGGCTATGTGAATTATGATCTAGGAGTACAAAGCCACTGTTTGAGCACATACGTGTAATACATATAAGCAACAGTGTTGGAAATAATGATGAATTATATCTTTGATTAACTGAGAACTGTTGATGAACAGGAAGACTGTCTGCTTATCCTGAATTTTTTAGAGTTTTTAAAATTCATTTATTGGAAATAGGATCTCACTATGCAGCTCAGATGTGTACTGATCCTCCATCTCAGCCTTTCCAGTGCTGGGATACTGCACCTCATTTTAGAGTTGGTGGGGCCCAACACAGCATTCCAAACCAGGAATCGAACTCAGGTCCTGGTGCTTGCCAGGCAGGCACTTAGACGGCTGAGCTATCTCCCCAGCCCTCATCTTGATTTTTCATTTAGCAAGAGTACACCTAGACCTGATCCTTTCACTTTCCTCATATAAACTGGAATTGTGCAAAGGTTCAACTGATGAGAATATGCAGGGAAATATATTGCTTCTTGGTCATCTTCCAAAATTTGAAGGAAAGCAATTTTGAGAAAATGATATTATCTATGAGATACAAAAGAGAATTCATTTTACAAGTCTATGACAAATTACCTGATACTGAGTAACCAACCCATGAAGAAAATGTGTTTATTTCAGTTCAAGATTTTCAAGATCAGGCAATTGCACCTAATGAGGGCTTCGTAATGACAGGAAAAATGTAGAAAGTAACATGGGCACATGGATAAGAGAAGAGGTACCAGAAGGGGTGACCTGTCTTGGAAAAAAACTGCTCTCACCAAAGGTAACTCAGGGAGAGCTCATTCAATTTGTGGAAATGACTTCCCCAAACCTCTGACAACCATGTATTGACTCCAGTGTTTGTTTCTTGCATTTATCAGTACAGGAGATCTGTTATGGTTTATGTCTAGTTGCCCCCCCAAAGCCTCATGTAGTCATTGAGCAGGGACTTCTAGAGTTTGAGACTTGATCCATGATCCCTGGGATTATGGGTTTTAGTACTGATGGGATTATGGGTGGAAGTACTTCTGGGATTATGGGTGTAGCCTAGGGCGGGAGCTAAGGCGGAGAGCCTGAATGTAATATAAAGAGAGACAGAGAGACAGACTGGAGCTCGAGCTGGTGCTGCTGCTCTGCTGCCATGTTGGTTGGCTACCTCTGCCGCCATTTTGTTGCTGTTCCGCCGCCATGAACTGGATGCTCTCCGCCCTGCTCCACTCAGCCCTGGGCCAGCCAAATATGGACTGAAACCTCTATGAACTGTGAGCTAAATAAACCTTTCCTTCCTTCATTTTGAGTGTTGGGTATTTGTCCCAGCAACGAGCAAAAAGTAACTAAAACAAGATCAAACCAGAAGAATGTTCATTTGCAACCCTGACCTCATTTCCAGTTGTGTTTGAGACGGGCTTTCGAACTCACCCGGATTTTCCTTGAAATTGTAACTCTTCTACCTCATCCTCCAGAGTGGCTAAAATTACAGATGTGCGTCCCTATGCCTGGCAGCAAGGTGAGTTTGGCAGGAGCAAGCCAGAGCCAAAGCAGAGCATAAGATGAAGAGGGGCGGCATTAGAAATTTGGACATACAGGAAATAAACGTATCAGTAAGAGTGGTATGTCCTAAAAATAGAAAGAGATTTCAAGATTCTGGAAAATAGAATATGAGATATGGAATACGAAAAGACAGGAGAAGAGAAACAAGTTGAATTGTGAGTTTTAAGGTACATTAGGTCTTCAGCACTTTAGAGAAGGGAAGCGAGAAGCCACTAAAACTTACTCAGTAGGAAGTGGCATTAACAGATTTTTATTCACAAAAAAATGATCAGTATGGTTAAAATCGAGGTTAATGTGACCCAAGGCTAAGGGAGGACTCAGGAAATAACTGGAACAATTCTATCAAGAACTACAATGGCTTAGAATTAGAGTGATATTAGGGAGGAGGGGACGAAAGAGTAAGCAATGCAACAGCGTTTCAGAAGGAGTTTGGAATATAGTTTAATGTTTGTTTGAACCTTTGTTTGTTTATTTATTTATTTATTTAGTGGAACCAGGCATTAAACTTTGGCCTTTGCACTCACCAGGCAAGTGTTTATTCTGCTGAGGTATCTCCCCAGCCCCAATTTTTTTTTCTACTTTTTGATACCGAGAATCAAACACAATCTTACACTTAACAGGTAGGTGCTATGCCACTGAATTATCTCCGCAGACCCAGTTTAGTTTAATTTCATAAGTACATCAAATATTGTCAAAAATAACTTCTCCTTTATTGACATTTTACTGAAATATTTGAGGTGGCTTTCACAAATATATGCAAATATTAAAATAAATACACACATATAAATATAAGATAAATACAGCTACTTGAAGAGATTTCACAGGGCCAGCCAGATAGCTCAATGGATTAAAATGCCTGCTTAGGCAGTCGCAGGGACCAGGGGCTCAATCTCCAGCACACCAAGCCAACCTCACATGTGGGGTACACTGAGACTTGGATTGAGACTGGATGTGGTGATATGTGCCTGTAATACGAGCACTTGAAAGACTCAAAACAGGAGGATCACTATGAATTGAATCTGTGTAGTGAGACCCTGTAGACCCTGTACTAAATACATAAAAAAGAGAGATGATCTCACAAACTAGGAAAAAGATATCTTTACTCAGTAGGTAAACTACATTTTAAATTAATGAACAAATTCCTGTGTAAATTTGCATTGCGTAGTACTATTAGTTGCCCATTATCCCAATGTATGAATATTCCTTCTGATAAGGCATTGGCCAAATAAGATCTATAAAAATTTGAAGAAGCAGTAGGGCATGGTGATGTACACCTGTAATCCCAACATTTGGGAGGCTGAGGCAGGAGGATCAATGTAAGTCTGAGATGAGCCTGAGCTATAAAAGTGACCTCGAGACCAGCCTGAACTACATAGCAAGAGCCTGTCTCAAAAAGACAAAAAAAAGAAGAAACAATAAAAGAAATTAAATGAGAGATACTAATGAGATCTGGAAAACATTATAGGTTTTGTGATTTAAAAATTTGAAAAACTTTTGTAAGTATTTAAAATATGCAGACATAAAATAAAAGATAAATTTACCCATCGAAATATGAAATTATATGTGACAGTACTGGAATTTAAAAGAAGGAAATATGTTACAGCTTTTAATAATATTTGCACTTTCAAACAAAGCCGTATTGATTATCTAGTTGAATTAATGTTTCATAAAATGGATGAATAGATGTGTTTATGAGATAAAGGATCAGCCGGGCATTGTGGCTCATGCCTATAATCCCAGCACTCGGGAGGCTGAGGCAGGAGGATCGGTGAGAGTTCGAGACCAGCCTGGGCTACAAAAGTGAGCTCAAGGCCAGCCTCAACTGCATAGAGAGACCCGTGTCTCAAAAAAAAAAAAAAAAAAAAAAAAGATAAAGGATCTTTAGGTATTATCTTAAGAAAGATTTGAAATGTTTCATGTTTAAATTTAGATTATTTTTCTGTTCAAGGAGATTATGGGGCTGCACAGGAAAGGGACTGATGAGGTATAGTGTGCCTAAGGAGAGTCACCTAGAGAGAAAGCATTCTTTCAAGCTTTCACAGAGAGCAAACTGGCCAAACAACGGTTGTGACTCATCCAGACGACTGATACTGACAACAGTTCGGCAAAATGCTATAAATGGTTTCAGGGTAAAGCCTAAGGGGATCTGACTGACCTTGTCAGATACAAATGTTACAGTTTTTTGTTATATAGGTCTTGTTTTAACTTAGTCTTCACTATACAGTAGAAAAGTTTAATTACAATGTATACAAAGTAAAGCCAGATTAATATGCTGAGCTGTAAAAGGCTCTAGTTACCAGTTTCCGACATTGTCAGTTCTGCTGATAACTCACTACTTTTACATACAACTACTTTCTCTTAGTTCAATGAGAAGAAATATCTGTACCAATGGTGTTTGTTTATCTATTTATTTATTGATCTATTTATTTATTTATTTTTGTCTTTTTGAGACAGGGTATCGCTATGCAGTTCAGGCTGGCCTTGAGCTCACTTTGGTAGCCCAGGCTGGTCTCGAGCTCGCATAGATCCTCCTGCCTCAGCCTCCCGGGTGCTGGGATTGCAGGCATGCACCACTGCGCCCGGGCTGTACCAGTAGTGTTTAGAAAAGTTATCAGGTCTGCATCTTGTACTCTGAACAACTACTATGAAGAGAACAATATACATTGTATTATTTATTGTGGCTGTTCTACTAATGTTTTGAAACTGTCTCATTGTTGTTTCTTCTTAAAATTAAAAAAATTTAAAAGTTTAGATTATTAAATTTTGACTTCATAAACCAAGAAAACAACCAGAAACAAGTATAAAAAAGAATGAAGCTACATCATATACAAGTTCTCTGTGATGATCCTGATAATTGTTATAGGTAAAATATACCAATAAAACCTGACTGGAAAAAATTGTTTATTAAAGCAATAGCACAAAAGCAACCTCCAAAGACATCTGTGTACATGTGGCATAGAGACTCAGAATTATGTTAGGAACTGAACAGCTGACATTACTTATATTCCTGTTTGTTTTTCTTTCACTAATATTTTTCTCCTTTCCAAAACCCAATCACAATCATACAGTGAGTTTAATTTTCATGCCTCCTGCATCTCCTACAGTGTGACAGCACCTTAGGTTATTCTTTTTGTTTAATACTGTCACATATTAAGGGTTCCGGCCAGTTATTTCTGCAGAATGTCCCTGTTTGAGTTGTCGGACATTTCCTTGCAACTGTCATTGTTATGTTTTTTGGTGTGTGTGTGAGTGTGTGTGTGTGTGTGTGTGTGTGTGTGTGTGCGTGTTTGTGTGTGTGTGATATGTGTGGGTTATATTTTTGACAAAAACCTGTGGTGACAATGTGCTCTTCTGCATCCTATGAAGCTGTACTCAATATAAGAAGTTGGATTTCAATGTGTGTGTGTGTTTATTTTCTTCAAATGATCGTTCAATATTTTTGTAACACACATATATATAAACTATATAATTATTAAACCAAAAGATAAATATTAGAGAGGCTGAGATGACTAATATTATATTCTACTTTATAGCCCAAATGAGGTCTCTAGTATTGTTGATTATTTCCCTTTTAGTTTTGTTTGGGTGCTCATCTAAACTCGTGTAGAATGATGCTTATTATAATTAAATTGAGGAATAGCTAAGAGAAAATTGTGCTCATCATTTTTTAAGTTTTCTAAATCAGTGTAATAAAATTCCTATCCATATCCATAAAAATAAAAATAGCAACAAAAAACCTGCAGTATAATTATATTTTGGTTCAGAAGAGCAAGATCAATGTGATGCTCCAGTTAATGGGGGTCTATCAGAAGCCATCGCTTGCATTGAGTTGTATAGTATAATGATGAAGGGGTTTTGGATAGCTATCAAAAAAGAAAACCTTCAATCATTCTCTATAAAAGAAACTGACTAGTGCTTAGTGACAAAACTGGCACTCTCTCTTGAGTTCAGAAGAAACAAAATAGGCTGTAGACCAATTCATTAAAAATATCTGATAGTAGCCAACTTTTTTTTCCAGTATTAAGTGTTTTAGAGTTCTCCATTGTACATCAAATCTACATTTTATAAATATTACAGTAATCAACTGTGATAGTCCCACATGTATTATGGAACTGAACGGGAAGCCTTTTATCAAAAGCCAGATCCTCCTTCCTGAACAATGATACAGTTTCTACAGTTTCTCCCTAGAGATCTGAATGTATTTAGTATTCATGGAATAGGAAAATGAAATTTTACAATACGTGTGTGCATAGAGACATACACAAAGTACGCATGCATACTTTTCAATTTCCTTAATTTACCCTTTTTTTGGCAAATGCTTGCTTCGATGATTTACTGAGCTGAATATTTACTTAGTATGTTCTTTAAGCCAGCAAGTTTTAAAGTTCTTCAAGATAATGGTGCTATTACTCACATTTTAACTTTGCCAAAAGACTTTACCTTCTGTTACTCATCCAAAATATAACATGGCATGAGTATGATGACCAGATGTTATGCTAATTTTACCAGACCATATTTAGTCCCTCACTCAAATTGGTACAAATTATTTTTCAAACTGAATGAATATTTAGAGCATTCATGCTGTCACTTTAACTTCAGTTATTTAACATGGAAGCTTAAGATACTATCTTGGAAAAATTATATTTGTTATTGCCATACTAAAAAGAGAGTTCACACCATGCCTTAAATATTATAATCATTTGTTACCACATGAAATATACTTTGTATTCAAAATGCATGTGTTTGTTTTCTAGGTGTTGACAAGTAGTTAATTATATTCTACGACATGTTACAGATATATCAAATATATCATCCCAGTCCAGCAAAGCATACTTTATTAGCATTGCATACCCTTTCAGAAAGATGGATAGATTCTTCTCTCTGGCTATTTTCAGCAGCAACATAAAGTCTGTTATGAAGGAGGAAAAGGGGAAGGAGATAGACAATTTAGAGAAGTCGGGCAAGGTTTGTATTTTTCCTCCAGGCCTGCTCCCCGGATATATCCTTTTAGATCCAAATTTAGGTGAAGAACATTTCCTATCAGTCTTTTCACCTGGGAGAGGTCTTGGTTGTAATTCCATCCAGCTGTTACTTCAAAAATTGTAAATTTCCATTTTCCTAGATATGAAATCCCTATGTTTTAAATTAACTTACCAAGGAAGTGGATTCTAACAGATTGATATTTCTTTTGGGTGTTTTTACAGAGGAATTCTAGTGAATAGAATGTGTAAATAGATCAAGAAGCCAAGAGAGGGAGGGAGAAATTACCTAATGCCTTAGAGAGCTCTGATATGAGTGTTGAGAACAGAACCAGAGATTGTGATTGGTTCTGCCGATCTGTAATTAGGTAAATCTACCCAGGAAAAATATGATGTCACCCAAGGCACCCCTTGACAAGTGGGTTCTGAGTGTCATTATCCATAAGGAGAATATATTATAGAAGCTATAATGTGTTTTGGAGGATTAGTGCTTTGTCACACCATAAGTAAGCCAACTTTCTTTTATATATGTATTTGATACAGGGTCTCATTATACAGCTTGGACTTGTCCTGTTTTCAGCCTCTGCAACCCTGAAATTACAAGTGTGCGCCATCACATCCAGCCTCAGTGTCAGGCTCAGTGTGCCCCAGGGTGGGCCCAGCTGGATATGTGGTGCCAAGGATCAAACCCCAGTCACTGCACTTGCCTAAACAGGCATGTATTCTACTGAGCTATCTCATTGCCCCATAAACCAAGTTTCTATAAAATAAAAAGATGAACATAATATACGTATGAGATAAACCAGCTTTTTATTATTATAATGTAAAATAATTCTTTAGGACAATTACTATTTTATTTAGTGGGCAATTACAAAAATCCATGTATTAATTACTGTAACTGTCCCACTAATCTGGTTTGAAACTGTCTCATTGCTATTTCTTTCTCATTAAAATTAATAAAATAAAAAAACTCACCTGGCTGTTAAAATTTTATATAGTACTACACAAACTACTACATTTAACATAATTGAATAAATCTGTACTTACCAACATCAAATATTTTGCTTCATGACTAAATCATCAATATTTGATATAATTAATTAGTATTATCTATTATCTATATTATTCCACTGACACAGAAAATACTCCTCAAATATTAACCATGGTATATTTTAGAAAATTTTTCAAATTATGCCATTATTATTTATCTTATCTGCAAGATTTATTGTAATTTTTTTTTTGTCTTTTTGAGACAGGGTCTTGCTATGCAGTTCAGACTAGCTTTGAACTCACTTGTAGCCGAGGCTAGTCTTGAACTCGTAACAATCCTCCTGCCTCAGCCTCCCAAATGCTGGGATTACAGGCATGTGCCACCACACCCAGCTCAAGATTTATTGTAATTCTAAACACAATAATTTACCCATTAATAAGTCTGATACTTTATAAAAAATCTATTTTAAGTATTTTAAAACATTGACATATTTATTTGCTTATTTTTTATATAGGGTCTAGTATCAAATTCAGACTAGTAGCGATCCTCTTGTCTCAGATTTTGCAGTGCTGGGATTACAGGCATGCCTCACCAGGACAGGTTTCAGGGCCAACATGGTGCACATGGTGTTCTAGGATGAGCACAATCACAGGACACAAAGAAGCTTAAAACCTTTTAACCACAGAACAAATCTTAACAACTGAGTAACAAAAATGAATATCACAAATTAGGATAAATATCCAGCTACTTTCTTATCAATGAGAAGAAAGATTTGTACTAATAGTGTTTAGGCAAGATATCAAGTTTGCATCTTGTACTCTGAATAACCACTATGAAGACAACAATATGCAATGCATTAATTATTTTACCTGTCCTACTAACTTGTTTTCAAACTGTGTCATTGCTATTTCTTTCTCATTAAAATTAATGAAACAAACTTAAACATTTTAATGTTTATTTTAAAAGTTAGCAAGTATAATTTTTACTGTCACTGCAACAAAATAACATGAAATATTGTCTAGGGGTGATCATATGTTAGGCGAAACAAGTCTTAACAAATACATTAACAAATGAATCAAGACTGAAGTCAGATTAAATGCCTTTTGATCACAATGGTATAAAATAAAAAAAATCAGTAAAAGGAAGAATTGCAGAAAACTTATAAATGCTATGGATTAATTGATGACAATATGAGGAAAGTCATCTGAACACCAGGAACTTAAAATGACTATGTAAAAAGAATAAGAGAACTCTGATATTATAGTGAGGAAAATAAAATATCCACAAACACTAAACAACAAGCAAATTACAGAAAAATTGAAAGATATCAGGATATATAAAAAAGAAAATATAGCATACCAAATATTATTAGATGTAACAGCAGCAACTATAAGGAATTGTATAGCAAGAACCATCTGCATCAAAAAACAATTCATAAAAAAAACTTAATGTTGCACCTGATGATACTAGAAAGGAACAACAAATTAAATCTAAATTTAGTAAAAATGAGAACTTGTACTCATAAGAACAGAAATAAGTGAAATAGGACTAAAACAATAATAGAAAAGATCAAGAAAATTAAGTCATGCTTTTAAAAAGATACGTAATAAAACTAAAACACACAGAGACTATTAAAACATTACTCTGAAGTGAAATAAGTAAAGCCCACATTTGGAAACATAGATTGTCTCCTTT
This sequence comes from Myocastor coypus, assembly GCA_004027025.1. Lineage (NCBI taxonomy): Eukaryota > Metazoa > Chordata > Mammalia > Rodentia > Myocastoridae > Myocastor > Myocastor coypus. Next base: position 19,828 of record PVJA010017912.1, on the reverse strand, counting down.
GTGTGAGAACTTGAAAGAAAAAATATGGAATGTGAAGGATACTTCAGATACTGGGGAAAAGCAATAAACTTATTCAAGAGGAAAGAGTTACTGATTTGAGGAGACTGACAGGAGATGCTATAGGGGAAACAGATTTATCTAGGTACGTAAGCGCGATGGTTTGGACAATTATACTGTGCGTTTCTGCTGCTTTATGGAAACAAACAGTTAATGCTTTAATTTGTTTTATCTCCTTTTTTCAATTGTATGTGCTTTTTCTCTTCTTAATTTCTTTTCCACTTCTTTCTTTATTCCAATTTTACGTGAATATATCTGACAATATGAATAACTGTTTGGAAGACAAAATCATGCAAAGCAACTACTGTGAAGTTCATACTACTTTGTTAAGTGAAAATTTGTATCACTTCTGTGTTTTTTGTTTTAATTCTAATTTTTACTGTCTTTAAAAAATTAAAAAGATTAAAAAGAACAGATTAATAGGAAAATAATACTCACAGTACAAGATACAGGCGTGATATATTGTTCAAACAATTTAATTTTCTTTTTTTCTCTTTAAAGTAAGAAAATAATAAGTAAATAAATAAATGAACAAAATGAATACACCTTTCCCTGAACTAAGAACAAAATAAGGCACAATATCTAATACTCACACCTTAAAAGGAGAAGAGATTTTGGATGCTTATAGTTTCTGGCAGATTCAGTTCATATTCAGCTGGTTTTGTGGCCAAAAAAAGCATGGTGGAAGGACCTAGTCAAAGACAAGCTGCATGGTGGTCAGGACACAAAGAGAGAAAGGAAGATCTGAGAAGAAAGAGGATGAAGAGGAGGCAGGCCAGTCCACTGCCCCTCCTGAGAAGCCCCCATCTTCTTGAGGGGCATTCTGGAATGGATGATGCATCAATGAATGGATCCATTGGTCAGGATAGCACCTCAACCAATCATCTCCTCCACACAGGAAGCTTTAGGTCATATTTTAGATCTAAACTGCAACACAGAAAAGATTCAGAATCAGAAGAGAAAGAAGAAACGTTCTAAACAATATCAGAGAAACAGATTAGCCTCTTAGGAGGTCCTGAAGTTAATTATTCACCAACATCTTGATAACCTGTGGAGAAAAAAATAAGCAAATTCTTAGACACATACAACTGGCAAAGCCTGAATCCTGACAAAATAGAAAATCTGAACATTAATAACAAATAAAAATATTGAGTTACTAAGAACAACATCAAAAATTAAGCATCTAACAGATTCCATAATGTTCCAAGTATGTGAATTTACGATTTAAAATACTAGAAATAATAGTTAATTGATGGAATCAAGTATCTTTGAAAAGCAGAGAGAAATACATCTAAAATAGCAATAAAATATATAAAGTTAGCATAAGGACTAGTTAAGAAACTTGTATATTTTACATTTTATAAAAAAGGACTGTTAAAAGTTTTTCTCAAACTTTCAGAAAAATTGAAGAAGGAACAATTTAAAAATCATTCGAAGAATCTAGAATTACCTTGGTAGCTACACAAATACATGAAAATAAAATTGTAAGCCAATATCTCTCTCAAATCTGTTACAAAAATTTTCAATAAAATACTGACAAACTGAATTCAAGAGCACAGTAAAATAAAACATTTCAATGATAAGCTATAAACAATAAGTACTTAACATTAACAACAATCCAGTGGAAAGATTTTATAATGATGTGCTATATTTCATTACTGCATATCTGCTCCATTTTTATATTGAATATTTATTCTGAAATGAACTGGGAAGAAGGAATAGAAAAATTATCTATTCTAGTAAATACCATGAAAATTTAAAGTTATACCCCGTAGATTTCGTTAAATGATGAGATTTTTTTCTTCCATCTTTGTTCATGATTTTTTTTCTAGGGTTTAGTGGACAAAACAGAAACCACTTAGAAATTTAATTCATTTCCACTTATCCAGTGTGTATAAACATGTTGATACTTTTGCTAATAGAATCTCTTATGAGTTCAATACAAGACTACTTATAAAATGAAAAATTAATTAAAATATTAAGTCTTACAACAAAACACATAAATGTTAAAGATACTTTAGAGTACTGGTAATTATTATTCTTAATAAATATAATGGAAGTATAAAAATAAAATATGCATTATACTATGCAACTAATCGAAAGTTTAAGTTTTATTTAGAATGTGCAAATGTTTTGAGTTATTTTTATGCACAAAAGTTTTTAGTGCAAAAGATATTATAGTCATCAGCATGTTATTTATATTTTCTGAAATCTGTTATATAGTGAAACATTATCCAGGAATACCTGGAAAATTAAATAACTACTTTTTTCAATCCAACTGATAGCTCTTGCAAGGCCTCACTAGTGTTATGAAAAAAATGGTAGAAGAGGTAACAAAAAAGGGTATATCAACAAAATTTAGAATAGCAAAATAGGGAACTATGTTCATTTACTTTATATTGTTGAAATTTTGCTACCATTTCATAAAATTAGCAAGTAATAAATGTATGACTTTGAATTTGAGAAGGGTGAATAACTGATGGCAACAAATATCTTTGTAAGATGGAGAAAAAGTACAGCTAAATTCAAAATATTGACTTACTGTTAGCATAAGAAGTAATTCAGAGTTAGAGCAAAGACTGATGAAGAATCTCAGATATCTACCACGGGTCTCACATTAAGGGAAAATTCCTTTGTCCACCTGTATGTAGCAGAAGAAAACAAGTTTTGCCTGTATGTGAGTGTATCAAATAAATTGCTTTCCACTGCTATGAAAATATTTGAGGAAATCAATTTACAGGATGGAAAAATGTACTTTGGCTTAGAATTTAGCACAGTGGCACAGTGCCTTCCCAGAAAGTGCAAGGCTCTGAGTTCAATTAAATAAATAAATAAAAGAGAAAGAAAGAAAGGAAAAGAAAAGAAAAGAGATTTCAGAAGTTGTAGTCCATGATCACTTGACCAATAGGTACTGAGCTTGAGGTTGCACTGTCCATAATGGTGGAGGGAGCCCCTGGCAAAGGAAACACATTCACTTTATGGTAGAAATTAGCAGGAGGAGGAGCCAGGATTTTCATATCATCTTCAAGAGCATATGTTTACTGACTTAAATTCCATGTCTGAGGCCACACTTCTTAAAGGAGCTTCCAAGGCAGCCATCACCTAGAAATCAAACTTTCAACACATGGTCTTTGGAGACCATTTGTGAGATAACAATAACATGAATGGATGTTCACTGCACAAAATAACATCTGTGAGTTTCTATGAAAAGTGAACTCTCCATTGATCTTATCATTGAAAATTTATTAAGTGTGCCCATTTTCCTAACGACTTTTTGCAGTGATTGTCTAATTTGCTCCTTTTAAAAATTTTACTTAAAATATTTATATTATTGCTCATTTCATAATATATACTATGTATTTACATTGTGAATTCTTTGTATTGGGATCTATTGTTCATAATTTCACTTCTACACAAATACATACTGTATGTTTTTTTTATTACAGACCAAAAATTTTAATTAATTAATTTTTTTTTGAGACAGGGTCTCACTATGCAGTTCAGGCTGGCCTTGAGCTCACTTTTGTAGCCCAGGCTGGTCTCGAACTCACACTGTTCCCCCTGCCTCAGCCTCCCAAGTGCTGGGATTACAGGCGTGCGCCACCACGCCCGGCAAAAATTTTAATTTAATGTATCTTGGAAGTGTGTTTTTTGAGGTTAATAATTGAAGTAATATCAGAAGCCAAATTTAAAGAAAACCTTGAAAAGAATTGCAGGCATTGGATAAAACTGATTTGTAACTATAATTATAATTTTTAAAAGTAACATTAGCATATAAGTTTATAGGCTCTATTTTTATCCAATCAAACTAGCAATATTTGCCAAGGGTCAAAAGTGATAGAAAAAGTATAAATTCAAAATGGTAGAAAAAGTTTGGGAGAAGTTATCAGTGTGGATATATCTGCAGTGCTAAAATGTTCTCTTTGATGTTTTTAAATAAACATAGTATAGGAGTCAAACCTGACCTATAAGTGGGAAGAAGAGAAGTAGCTTAGGATAGGTCCACTCATTAAAAGCATGATCTGTGAAAAATGCAGCTTCCATAAGTCGATAAAAAGGAACCTGCCCAAGAGATTTACTGCTAGAATTTGAGAATTGGAATGACCTCAAAAATATCATGTGAGGACCAGAAAGATAGCTCAGTGGTCTAAAGTGCCGGCTTAGACAAGCTTAGGCAACCAAGAGGGACCGTGGTTCAATCCAGGCACCACATGCTGAGCTAGTCCCACCCCCAGGGAAGGCTGAGCCAGCCATAACATAAATAAGTAAATAAAGTTTAAAAAATTTAAAAGTATCATGTGAAATGCATTTCTTGAGACTGTCTCTGTAGCAAAATGGTGTAACATTCAAGAGCTGGTCCCAAGTGGGTAGTCTTGGTCATTCACAGTACAAACTTGAAAGCCTAAGAGAAATCAGCTTTCTCTTCATATTCTTGGGCCTCCTCCTCCTTCTCCCCACCCCCTTCTTCCTCCTCTTTCTCCTTCCCCTCCTTCTCTTCCTGCTCCTCCTCCTGCTCCTACTCTTCTTCCTCCTCTTCCCTAGCCCTAAGGTAAGTAGTTTTACCATACCCTTCTTCATGGTTAGCTACCTCAGCTAATGTCAGAAACAGTAGGACCAATCTACCTGAGACATTTCACACTGTCAACTACAATAAATCATTCTTATACATTGATTTTCTCAAGCATTTCTAGCAATAAGGGAAAGTCAGCTAACAAAATGGAACATGATAACCTGGAGCTTGGCTCTGGGCAGCACCTAAAGAAAGAAAGCAATGGATTTCAGATACAATATTAAATAGGTGCATAGACTAAACATACACAGGCCATATAAAGCACCAGTATATAACCTAGTATGTTTTAAAAATCAAGTCATTATTAAAATAGTCCTGAGTAAGCATACTATAATCAAGAAAATTCATTTAAAAAAATCAAGTTTATATAACTAAAATATAATAGAGGGCCTGGAGATCAGCTCAGTGGTAAAACCCTTGTCTTGCAAGTTGAAAGCCTTGGGTTCAGTCCTGGGCACCAAAAACATAAAATAAATTAAAATGAAAAATGTACAAAATAAGTTCATCAAATACTTTAAGAGACAAAGTCTACATTCTTTGCTAAAGACTAATATTTGCAGAAAGTACTCTGAGAAGCTGAGGCAGAAGGATTGCAAGTTCAAGACTAGCTGGGGAAATGTAGTACTTCTGTTTCCACCCAAAAGGGTGATGGGTTTGTATATCACAGTAGTGACCCTACATGCCTAGTAGTAAAAAATGTGCTATTTTGAGGTAAAATACCAAAGTAAGTTGTGATTCCCTAGAAGCACTGAACTTCATGACCATTTGTGTCTAGGTATCCCCTCAATACCTCATACAGTCATGAGGGGGGCTATGCAGATTTGATTGATTATTGTGGATATGGGTGCTGCACCTGCCCTGGGGCAGGTAATCTGCTTTACAGTGTAAGGAGGAGGAAGAGAAGCTAGCTAGCTGCCTGGGCTGCTGCCATCCCTTTTGCTCTCCTGCTGTGGGCCGCCACTGTGAATGGCTGCTCTCTGTGCCTTTTGCCACTCTGCCATGGGGCCAGCTGTGTATGGACTGAAACCTTCACTGACTGTGAGATAAACTTTTTCTACCTTCACTTTGGGTGTCAGGAATTTTGTTCCGGCAATGACAGTAAAGTAACTGAGACAGCAACTATTTGTAAAAACATTTTTAATCCTATCTGTAGATGACATATTTTCTTAAACCAGTCATCAAAAATAGATTCCATATTCTAGGTTTTGCATGAGTGAAGTCTCTTCTCCCTTGTGATGGATACTGATAAATGCTTCAGGTTTCAAGAAGTCTATACTCCCTGAAAATTACTTTAGGAACAAACACAAACCTCTAAGAAACTCATGAATAACAAAATGAATTTACGAAGGAATTTCAACAAAATCAGTGTGAGCTGAAGCCTGTAAGTTTTGCCTAAGTTAGTTCAGGCAGGGTTCAAATAACATGTGAGCTTATGATCTCTTGCCAAAAAAACAAAAAAACAAAAGATTTTTTGGCAATATTCTTAATAATTGCAACAATATTGCTCAGTTCTCTTCTATCTGCAAAAAGAGAAGGAATACTTAATTTCTTACCAAAAGTATATTATCTTTGTAAATATAGTCATTAGTTATTCACAAAGTATTCAATATCAAATATGTAATTATATCTTTCAGTAATATGGTCTTTCCTAGGCATGCTTATCAAGTACCGTGCTATTGAGCTACATTCCCAACCCAATAAATTAGAACTTCTAAGAATTTAAATGAGACAATGTTTAAATTCTCAATTTCCCAATATACTGTGATTATCAACTTTTATAATATCTTCTCAGCTTAAATAATTAAGGAAAACCACAAAGATCCTAAAATATAAGTCATTAAAATTCTACTTCTTTGAGGGCCAGAATGATAGGAGATTAAGTGCCTGCTTAGGCAAACATAGGGACCCAAGCACCCCATGTGGTGCTGGCCCTGCCCCACAGGGCAAGCTGAGCTGGCAACTCAGCCCAGGCGTGGTGGCGCACGCCTATAATCCCAGTGCTTGGGAAGCTGAAAAGAGGATGACCACTTCGAGTCCAAGCTGCTTAGCAAGACCCAGTACCAAATACAGAAAAAAAAAAAGAAAAAAAAAAAAGAAAAAAAATCAACAGGAAATGATGTTCTCCCTGTAACATACTTAAAAGAGTGATTATAATTAAGTGTTAATGGCATTTGTATAAATAATAGTAAAAGTAAAAGAGACATTGCACAAGTATGGATCTGGTGGTATTGGGCTATATTCACCTCCAGTCGGGAGGAGAAACATTACCTGGAACTGCTGGGAAGGAGGTATACATACAGCTATCCTTACCGAGAGGAGCACTATGACCCTTTCAAGGAAAGTTACTCCAAAGGAAGCAGAAAAGCTTGCCCCAGCTCCCCAACACTCCTGCCGTCCTGGTCATTGTCACCATTGACCAAAGTTGAATGGAACACAAAAGGCTTGCACCTCAGTGTCATCATTTATAAATTCTACTTAGATAATAATGGTCAAAGAGAGAGAGAGAGAGAGTAGGCCCAGGAAGGAAAATTAAAAATCCTACTACACTTTATGTTCAGGTAGATACATTACAGCATCTAAATCATTAAATGTTTATTAATTATGAAAATCCTCTGATTCACAAAAACAAAATAACAACCTAAAAATTTAGGAATCCCAACTTTTCAAAAAAAAAAATCAAATGTCAATGAAAATCTAGATAATCCAGATTAATTGAATCATTTTTCTTGTGTTTTATATGCATTTTATTTTTCTTTTGAAGAAAATTATAGTTCTTTTAATATTTAATATTTATATAAAATGTATAAATAAAAACTTTAATGATATGAGCACCATTCTGAGAACTCATAATTCTATGGTAATGAAGTTACCTAATAAAATGAAAAATGACATTTATTCCAAATTAACTATATACACATAATTGTCCATATGCACATTTTCCTTAACACTTCTAATATGTGGTAAAGACTTGAGATAAAAGTCAATCAATATTAAAACCAGCTATAAATTTTAGAACTTTAGTTGTTGTAACTCATTATTCCAAAGGCTACAGATCTTTAGTTTTCACCTTACAGAGCAAATCAGAAGAATTTTAAATGACTTATATTTTCTCATATTTTTAAAAGAAATATGACATCTTTTATTAAAGCAGAAGCACAAGCAAAATGTGGGAAGATTAGTTTTTTATGATATATAGATCTACTATAATATTTTTAAATAATTTATGTTAATTTGGTGTGGTCAGTAAAAACATGAATAGTGGACCCATACAGAATTAGACCAAACTCTGCTATATCTCCCTCACCACCTCTCTATCTCTTGTTCTCCTGTGGATCTACCTAGTCTTTTTAGGGGACCACTATAATCAAGCCTATGTATGTGGAGAAATATAAGTACCTGCAAATTGTACATCTTGATTTTCTTTTGAAAACTATCTGTACCAATACTGAGTAAATGTAAATATACTTCTTTGAAAATAAAGTTAATTTGAACCCATTGGAAAAAAAAAAAAAGTGGAGGGAAAGGGACTAAAAAAAAAAAAAACCAAAAAGTCGAGACTGAGGCTTTGCAAATCACAGGAGCTCAAGGAACTTAAGGACCAGGGAGGAAAGATAGGGCAGGGGCAAAAAGAATTAAATGTGTTACTTATCTATACCACCTCCTTAAATAAATTCAATCATTCCCTGCAAACATCTTAATGGAGCAAAACATTAATAAAAACTACATCTTGCAAATTTTTTTCTGCATAAACACAAGTATGCAAATGAATTCATAAATTCTAACTTCTTCATCTTAAACTGTACCTAGGTAATGGACATTAATTTCTATGTTGTATCCCAATACACCATACAATCATGAAATTTCATTTCAGAAGAAATCTAAGAAAACTTTTCCATCTTCTTACATAAAAGTTTATAATTAATAAGTATAACATTTTTTATAAATAGATAATTCTAACATCTTTATATCTGGGTACCCACTGTATTTGGGTAAATTTAAGAAATTTATTTAGTTTTGACATGCTCCTCCATAAAAGTAAAAATTGGTTATGTCTGCTGAAACTAGAGTTATAAATGAATAATCAAGAAAAACTGTATAATGCAATAAATGAAACAAGGTAGCTGTATTATATAGCCCTAGAGCATGTAATGTTTAGTATAGATTCATGAATCACATGCTAAAAGCTCTGAAGTAACATACATTTTTATTATCACTACTATTGACTCTTCTTGTGTTTGGCTGCTATAGAATTCATCTTTGTCTTTGAAATTAAAGATCCTTTTAAAATCATTTTGTACACTATTTCTTGACTCTTGCTTTTTCCTTTCAATATGTAGGGTTCTGGAGAGCAGTGGAATCTTGGCCGTGTTCTAATGTGCATCTCTTGAGAGACCAATGATGCTGAACATTTTTTCATGTATTTATTTGCCATTTTTACTTCTTCCGAGATGGGTGTATTCATTTCAGATGCCCCTTTGGGGTATTGAAATGCTGAGGATCTGGTTAGTTTCAGGTCTTTATACATTCCAGCTATTTTCCTTTGGAACAGCTGGAAAGCTTTTTCCCACTCTATACTTTGTGTTTTCACTGTGGGATTCCTTTTGCTATGCTGATGCTCTTTAATAAGGTTAGATGCCAGTTGTTAATTTCTGTGATAGTTCCCATATGATTGAGGTTTTCTTCATAAAGTCTTTACACAATGCCTTCAAGGAATACTAACAAGAAAGTACTAGAAAGATGGAAATAAACGGTGACATCCAAAAGCACCCAGAGGGATAAAGGATTTGTTGTCACTCATGCCCTTCAGTAAACTGACTGGCTCTACTACTACCTAGGTTTCCATTGTCATTATCATATTATGAACGGAAGGTTCAAGAGAAAAGCTCTATTATTTTCCTTTCTACTTTCCTGCTATAGAACACATCTACTGTAGCATAATATAATTAGATATATATATTTAATTGCCTTCACTTTTCTTCAGTTGAGTCAGAAATTATGGTTTAAAAGTTTGCATGATAATTTAGAACAAAGGTAGCACAGGCTGTGCATTGCATATGAGGAGTTATATATGATAAATCTGTGTTCACTTTCTAAATTCTTGAATTTGGATAACACATTGACTCCATCAACACTAAACTGTAACATTTACGATACAGATGTAACATTTACGTCTTGTTGAAATAATTTGCACTTAACAAAGA
>PVJA010017912.1:0-5000 GCA_004027025.1 Myocastor coypus | reverse complement strand
AAGCACCTTCAAGCAGACCCATGGGCCAGGAGTTCGATACCTGGGCTTCCTGTGCCAGGCCCCCCGCCCCCAGGAGCACTGAGATGGTAATTTAGACTGGGCATGTTGGCGCACACCTACAATCCCAGCTCTTGGGAGGCTGTAAGCAGGCAGATCACTGTGAATCCGATCTAGTACTGAGACCCTGAAACCCTATATGTAGACCTTTCCCTTACCAAAAAAAAAAAAAAAAAAGAAAAAGTAATATAAGTTAGTTATGACTAGGATGCTGAAATTAAGCAGAAAGGCATTTCCATCTCAGTTATGTGATTCACTATGTCTTTAGACAGTTTAATGTTATTCACTCTTGAATAGAGTGTCCTCTGGTCTGCCTCTTCACGGGACTGTTCCTAGGACTCAATGAAATAGAACTAAAAAAGTATTCTCAGTGTTTCAGAGTCTTACATGCTGTAACACATACACACATGTCAATTATTTTTAAAATTTACAAAAAGAATTGTGAGAACTGTGCCATATATATGTTACTCACCACTGGAAAAACAATCAGAATGTGACAACATAAAATTCATGGAATATTCACAGTAAATAACATGTGAAACAAAAAGAGGAAAATGAAGGTAAAAAGAAGAGGATTAGAAAAGAAAGAGAAAACGTGATAGTTTGTAATCACATTTTAAATGGGAGAAAAAAATGTCAATTTAGCATTATGATTCTATGTCATTTTACATTTGCTGGTTTGTATCTTATTTCCCCTTTATCACCTTTTGGTCATGTCCTGTATAATATATTTCAGTTAAGAGTATTGCTTTGTCATTGTGACCTTTAAAGAAATAACAGTTTGGTGGAAGCTCAAAGCTTAAGAAATGAGCTGCCAGAGACATAGCTCAGAGGCATAGGCACTGGCCTGCCAAGCTCCAAGTTCTGAGTTTGATCCCTGGAACCAAAAAAAAAAAAAAAAAAGAGAAAGTGAAAACATAATATTCAAAAGATAAGGTAAAATTAAAATTTAAATTAACTTTTAAGAAATTCAGCCATGATGTTCTAGGGAACCATGTGTCCTTTAGCTACACAGCAGATCCTTAATATGCAAAGTCAAAGGCTCCAAGCAACAACATGATACGGGCTTAGAAGTTGCATGACTTACTTTTTCAAACGGACCTTTTAGCTAAACTTGTGAACTTTCTAAATTTTGCTTTGTCTCTAGGTAGAATGAGCACTGTGTTGCAGTTTTGTGATTTTTCAAAACTGGCCTTGGAGGCCTCGGTGAGCTTCCCTCTCTCGCCTGCCAAATATCCCCTCTTCCATGGCTCCTCATCCCCTTACCTTCACATGATTGCCTTGATAAATTCACATAGTCTGTCCTCTTGTCACGTTGCCATGTCAAATCAGGACTTCTGTGTACGTTTAAGGTAAGTAGTAACTCATCCCACCCTACAACCTAGGATATATGGAAAAGAGGAGTCTGAAAGTGCAGGCTATATTCTAAATATTTTTCACATCTTTTACTTGTTGGCTTAGACACTAGACATATAAAAAGTAGACTGTGAAAGTGCATTCTACATCAGGTTATTTTCTTTTATCTCATATTTTATACAGGGTCTCGCTAAACAGCTCTGACTCTGACTTGTAGTGTTCCTCCTATCTCAGCCTCCTGAGCACTGGGATTATAGGCGTGTTCAGTTTTGGCGTCTCACATGGTGCCGACATGGCATGCTGTACTGGGGATCATACCCGGGTTCTTGAGCTTGCCAGGCAGGTGCTTAGACCACTGAGCCCTCTCTCCAGCCCTAAAAGTGCATTCCAGAACAGTAACCAGCCATGGAATAAATCGATTAAAGAAACATGTTATATAGAGGTACATAGAGAAACAAATTAAATTTTACACTGAAAGAAGTAAGGTTTCTTAGAGGACAAAACCAGTAAAGCACATATCCTGAGTCTAACCATAATATTTTTGCCCATATAAGACAAACATGAAACCTTGTTTTGTAGCATCTCGCTTTGGTGATTCGAGATACACACAAACATGCACATATGCCTATGAGCTCAACCAAATGTTCATAGTCCAGCAGCCCATTCTGAACACAGATGAGATCTCCAAAAGATATGAAAGAAATGAAAAGTAGAATTTAATCTGGCATTTCCTTTCATGCTTTCAGTTATGCTTACCCACAACATATGGGAATCCTACTCGGCAAATGGACCTGGTAGTACGGTTACTCACCTCGTTTTTTTCTCATGCTCTACTTTCACAAAATCCACTCCAAGCTAATATTCTTCAAATTTATACAAACTGCTCTTAATTTTTAAGTAGCTCTTCTATATTTCATTAATTTTTTCACTATAAGTCTTGGCTCCAGAAATATCCAGGGTTGAACTTCTAATGTGCGAATTGCATGCTAAGAAATTATGGACAAGATGTTTGATTATTCTAAATATCTACTTCTTCATAAATCAGAGAAACTACATAAAATTTCACCATAGAGCATAATGCTTCACAGATATAATTTTTACTCAATCAATTATAAGGATATTGGTAGTAGCACATCCTTGATCTTTTTTTAACGTATTGGAATATGGTGCTGAGACAAATTCCTATCAAGTTATCACTGTTTTAAACTGAGCTACATATGAAAGATGTGCATTTTTTGAAACAGCAATGTAAAGTTGCTTTTTAAAACTTTTTTCCTTCTTTCTTTCTTTCTTTCTTTCTTTCTTTCTTTCTTTCTTTCTTTCTTTCTTTCTTTCTTTCTCTTTCTTTCTTTCTTTCTATTATAATCAGCCCAGTCTGCCCTGTGGGTGGGGCTGGCATAGCATATGGTGCCAGGGATTGAACTGCAGTCCCTGCAGTTGCCTAAGCTTGCCCAAGTGGGCACCTTAGACCACTGAGCTATTTCACCAGCCCAACCTGTGCATTTTGATTCTACATAGTTGTATAGCCCTGATTATTGTATATATTACATCTATTGCTCAACCTCTGCAAATAAAAATCACAAGTCTGTGGCCATCGATGTACTCTCTGGCTTCCTCATTCAGAAATGCCCACAGGAAAACACTGGCTATTTTTGTATCTCATACGTGAAATGCAGAAAGCTGGAATACTAAGAAGAAATTTTTAACATCAGAAAGATATCACCTAGTTTCCACGTATCAGCCTTTCCACTAAAAAGCCTTTTTCTTTCTTTCTTTCTTTCTTTCTTTCTTTCTTTCTTTCTTTCTTTCTTGCTTTCTTGCTTTCTTGCTTTCTTGCTTTCTTGCTTTCTTGCTTTCTTGCTTTCTTGCTTTCTTGCTTTCTTGCTTTCTTGCTTTCTTGCTTTCTTGCTTTCTTGCTTTCTTGCTTTCTTGCTTTCTTGCTTTCTTGCTTTTCTTTCTTTTTTTCTAAACACATTTGTTCATTGTCATGATCAGACTATTATTACATTTAGCAGTCAACAGCATGGGTGTTTAAAAAGGTCTACATTAAAATCCTTTGTTGGAATGCTTTACACTTTCCACAGAACAGAAACTAAAATAACTTGCTATGCAGTTATTCACAAATATAGAATTCAAGATTTTGCCCATATGCATAAGTATGATCTAAAGTATTTCTTCTCTGTAGCAGCTAGGCCCTGCCACCACTATGCTTGGCTGAGTTCACAAATCTGTTGTAACTTGTAGCTTCCCTGTCAGTTCTCTGGCTTTCCTATTCTGCTAAGCATTGTTTCCTGGAAGTGTTTAAAACCTTCTGCCAGTGCTATGGCTACTACTGCTACTGGAGCCACCATAGCCACCTTGATTTTATAATTCAGTAAAATACTGACCCCTGCCATTTCTACCTCTGAAGTTTCCCCCTTTCAGGTGTCCAAAATTTGAAGACTGACTATTGTAAGGCCAAATTCACTATAGCTTCCACCACCTCCATAATTGCTCTCATGATTACCAAATCCACTGTAGCCATCTCCACTGCCACCATATCCATCCCCAGTTCAGCTGCCACCAAAGCCACCTTGACCACTGAAGTTTCTTACAAAACCGAACCTGTCATTCCCACCAAAACCACCTCCATGGCCACCACCAAAATTTCCAGAACTTCTTCGACTTCTTTGGCTAGATGAAGCACTAGCTGTCTCCTGCTTACACAGGACTTTGCTCACTTCAGTCATGGCCATTCACAGTGTGGTATTTTTGAATGACAGTCTTAACCACAGAATCATGGTCATCAAAGGTTACAAAGGCAAAGTCTCTTTTTTCCCACTGCCTCAGGTAGTCAGGATTTCAACCACTTTAATTTTCCATATTGTTCAGTATAATATCGTAGATGTTATTCTCTAATATCTTCTTTAATGCAACCAGCAAAGATCTTCTCACCATTAGGCAGGCACCTGATCTTTGAGAATCTTCTCTTGAGACAGCTGTCTTTGGTTCCACAACTCTTCCATCCACTTTGTGTTGTCTTGCATTCATGGCTGTATCCACCTTCTCTACAGTGGCATAAGGGACAAGCCCAAAGCCCCTGGAACACTTGGTGTTTGGGTCTCTCATTACCACACAGTGTCTGAGTATTCCCCATTGCTCAAAATGGCTCCTCATAGTTGCATCACTTGTTTCAAAGCTCAAAACTCCAATGAAGAGCTTCTACACTTATTCAAGATCCTTGGGAGACTCTGATTGAGACATAATGGCAGTCAGAAAAGAGACTGACGATGTTTCCTCCACAGCGTCCACCACCAGAAAGCGCCACTTCTTTCTTATTCAGTTTTTAATTAACAAAAATAATAAACAATGTTCTATATTGAATACAGGGCTATTTTAGAGTAATCTCTACATAGACATTCATCATCTTTTCAATTTTTCCATGAGAAAGGGAAATGCAACAATGCATGAATGATATACACTGTTATTTGGAAACTGATCTAAATGCCAATTGATGTACATTTTTTTTTATCCATATAGAAACCATTGAGTTCAGCAAAATACAAATTGTTATTAACATACAATGTATTTGTTTTTTTCAATTTTTT
>PVJA010017911.1:0-40974 GCA_004027025.1 Myocastor coypus | reverse complement strand
CACTGTCACATCTGAAAACAGGACCTCAACACTGACCTCCAAAATTATTCCTGCACGGACGGAAGACATCACACAGGAAGCAGCCCAGGCTTTTCAGATCACAATATGGCCAAATACTGGGGGCTTGGTGGTGGAAACAGGGGTTAAACATTATTGGGGGTGTGGACTGTCATCACACACACACACACACACACACACACACACACACACACACGCACACACATACACACACAAGCTTTTTTTTTTTAACCAGATTGTGATACCTAAGGTAGATCCTCCTTGTTGCTTTAAGAAAGAGAGAAAAAAAAAAAATTGGAATTTACTGCTAGCAAATATCCTTTTAACTTTTTATTTTATTGATCGTATTTTGCTGCACAAAATCACACGCACTATATATTGTCTGCGCTGCCCTGCGAAGGACGGACATGAGCGTGAAAAGTAGAACGCTTGTCTGAAGCACAGCACGGGTGGCTCAGCGACACGGGGCTTTAACCTACCTCTGACTCCAGAGCATTGGCCCCTTTTCCTCTGTCACAGCCAGGCAGGAAGCAGGAGGCGAGGCACAAAGGAGCAGCTTTAAAATAGCGCCACTTCCCTCCTCCACGGGCCTGATTTAATATATCCCCAATCTGAACTTGGAAAAGCAATCAACTTCCCTTTGTGGCGAGGACTGGTCAGCCAGCAGGAGCCGGGCATTGTTCCCTAGCATTCCATAGGCTATTTTCTGACCTGCCCATATCCTGTCCTTCTCGCTTCCTTCCCTTCAGTTTGCTGATATCTGGTCAGCTTCTGAGTTGCGGACCTGAGGCACACAGAGCTGGCTGCCTTGCTGGTAGACAGCATGGTCCTCAGTATAAAAGGCTTAGGGCAGCCTTAGATGCCGAGTGCGGCTGACCGGCGCTCTTTTGCCCCCTCCCAAAGTAAAAACCTTAAGAAACACACACACACACACACACACACACACACACACACACACACAGCTGAAGCACTTCCTCAGCACCCTCTGGAGCAGACACTTCATACTCTTCAGGCTGGGATATTACTGACTTCCCTTTTCCTTTCTCCTTATCGCTTCCCTGTAGAGTGTGCTGGAGGCACCTTAAAGGGGAAAGTATAAACAACGTGAGGGGTACGGCTGCACTTAAAGGAAGTTTAGGTCCTACATCCTGCCCTTCTCTTAAAACAAATAAACAAATAAACTCTAAAGAAGCCAAGCAGGTCTTGTCACCTTCCCTTGGTGAATCAGCTTCTTTAAATGTGTAATTGGTAAGGGGGGTATTCATCAACAGCCTAAAAGTTCTTATAACTTCCAATGATAGAGCCCCAATTTTCTAGAAGTTTCTAGCCCACATACTAATTGAGAACCCTTAAAAAATACAAGAGGCATGTCTCAGATGAAAGGCGAGATTATGTGAGATGTATCTAGTTTAGCCTTCAAACAACTGCAGAGCTGCCTGCTGGGCTGAGGTTTGCAGCGAAAGCTACTGAAGCCCAGCCTTCTGGACGAACTCCTGAACTCTGACCTTGAAAAGAATTTCAAACAGTTCTTCTCTGACAATCATAAGAAAAAAATTTTGAGGTGCAAATGCTATTGGGTTCTGGGGTGCTGTGGGCTCCTTGTAGATATCTTCCTGTTTTCCTGTACTTAGGGTCTTCAGGGTCTCACTAGGTAGATTGGACTTGTAGTGACTCTCCTGTTTTCAGCCTCCCAAGAGCAGGGATTATGGGTGCTCTCCACCATGCCCAGTCTTACTTGCCATTTCAGTGCACCTCAGGGTCAGGGCTGGCACAGCAGGCTCGGGAACTGAACTTCCTTAACTTCCTTCCCCGGCTCCTGCTTTCAGGGTCTGTAATTCCCTGAGCCATTTGGTAAGCCCTCATGTTCTGAGTTTTAATGAACTAATATATCTAATGTTTAAGATAATTCTTATCATTTCATAATTGATAAACATTTTATTTTAATTTGGTTCAGAATTTATTGCCTATTTTCCACAATTACAGAAAAATAAAAGTTCTCAGTACAAATTCCACGCATCTGCCTTTGCAATACTTGACTCCTACTGGTTTCACTTGTAGGAATTTTGCCTTAAAGCATTATGCCTCTTGAGATGTTTCTGTGGGAAGCTGGATATTATTTCATTCTAAATTGCCTAGCCAGATAAAAATCACAATATGTGTGCACCAAACACAGGCACTCCCAACCAAATAAGACAAATATTAATAGACAAAAAGTCATATGAAGCCGGGCGTGGTGGCTCACGCCTGTAATCCTAGCACTCGGGAGGCTGAGACAGGAGGATTGGTGCGAGTTTGAGACCAGCCTGAGCTACAAAAGTGAGCTCAAGGCCAGCCTCAACTGCATAGCGAGACCCTGTCTCAAAAAGACAAAAAAAAAAAAAAAAGTCATATGAAATAGACCTGAGGATCAATGAAATAGATTAGAAGATGCAGAAGCAAATACAAACACAGCCACCTTGTCTTTGACAAAGGGGCCAACCACGCTTACTGGAAGAAAGACAGCCTCTTTAACAAATGGTGTTGGAAAAACTGGATCTATACATGCCCAAAACTAAAACTTGACCCATGTCTGTCACCGTGCACTAAACTAAAGTCAAAATGGATTAAAGATCTAAATAATAAAAGAGAAAGACTAAATCTCCTGGAAGACAAAGTGGGAGAAAATCTTGAAGACATTGGGTTAGGCAAAAAGTTCATGCACAAAAGTCAAAATGCACATTTAACACTTGAAAGTATCAACAAATGGGACCTCCTCTGGCTAAGAATTTTTTGCATGTCAAAGGAAATTACCAAGAGTGAAAAGACCACCCACAAATTTCAAAAAGATTTTAACTAATAAGTGTTCAGACAAAGGTCTTCTATAGAACTAAAAACCATTAAGGTTCCAAAATGTGAAGGCCCAATCCAGAAATGGGCATCTGAGATGAACACACACTTCTCAGAGAAAGAAATTCAGGAAGCCTATAAATACATGAAGATATGCTCCACATCACTAGTCATCTGTGAAATGCATATTAAAACAACACTGAGATACCATCTCACCCCAGAAGGAATGGCTATCATAAAGAAATCAACCAGCAACAAATGTTGGAGAGGTTGTGGGGAAAGAGGAACCCTTCTCCACTGCTGGTGGGAATGCAGATTGGTGCAACCATTATGGAAAGCAGTGTGGAGGATCCTTAAAAAAAACTAGAACTGGAAATCCCTTCAATCCAGCTGTCTCTCTACTGGGAATTTTCCCAGAAGAATTGAAAACATCATACCATAGTGATATCTGTGCACCTATGTTTACAGCAGCTCAATTTGTAATAGCCAAATCTTGGAAACAACCAAAGTGCCCATCATTTGAAGAATGGTTGAAAAAAATGTGGTCTTTTTATACAATGGACTATTACTCAGTTATAAAGAATAATCTGGAAGACTTCATATATAAATGGATGTATATTGAAAATATACTCATAAGTGAAATAAACCAGACCTACATGTGTAAATATTGTATAGTCTCCCTAGTGTAAGAACTCTAAAGAAGAAATAAAAATTGAATGGCATAACACAGCTTAATGTGTTATGAATTAAACAATAAAGTGACTGGAAGCAGAAAAGAGAGGAAACATAGCAGGAGCAAAACCATGCACTTATGAACACAGGATGAATCAGATATTGGTCCTAAGAAACTTCAAAAGGTTTATCACATTGATCATAGCACCATGCAACACTAAAACTATGGTTGGAATGCCTGTCATTCTCATCTTTTAGAAGTGTACTGCTTCCAGTATAAACTCAGTTACTGTTATACTCTCATGCAAATGGTTGGTTAACAAAAACACAAAAAAGGGTATTAGTTGAGAGTAAGAGACTGGGCAAAATACCATAGACTTGACAGGCTACAATTTTGAAATTGCTTTTATCACATTCTGTAGAGAGTTATTAGTATATCAATGATTGACAAAAAGTATCAATTTGAAGCTAAGTCAAAGATGTTTGATATTCAAAAAGCCAATGATCTTAAACTCAATTACCTAAGTTATAGAGTAATAGTATCACGAAGCTTCTCTGCTGGAGGATTGAAAATGTAAGTTAATAGACCAAAAATTGGAGAAAAAGAAGGGCTATGAGGATAGCCAGTATTTTGGCCCTAGCCCTTCGAGGTCAGTAAGGACTCAGGATATAAGAGAACCTGTGCTGTGATATTCTATACCTCAGAGGTGTCCCGAATTTTCTGGTCAAGGAGATTATGGGACCTTAGAGTAAAGGGATAAATGAAGTATAGTCCATCTAAGGAGAGTCATCCAGAGGGAAAAAAAAAATTCTCTCGGGCTTTCACAGAAAGCAAATGGGTCAAGCAATGGCCGTGACTCATCTTGAAGGCTGACACTGACAACAGTTCTACAAAGCACTGTGCATGGTTCCAAAGTTAACCCTGAGGAGATTTGACCTTGGAAGATACAAAAGATGAAAGTTTTGTTATACAGGGCTTGCTTTAACTTGCCCTTGATAACCCAGTGGGAAAGCTTAATTATGAGGCACAAAACACGTAACTAGATTAGTATGATGAGCTGTAGGAAGCTTAAATCAACAGCCTCCAACATTACCAATTTCACCGGTAACCCACTACAATTATGGGACATTGGGCTATGTATACATGTACTTCCTGTCAGTTCAAAGAGGATAAATTTTTTCTTTCCTTACCAATATCGATTAGAAAATGTATCATGTCAACACCTGTGCTCTGTATTACTATTATGAGGACAATATGCAATGTGTCTATTAGTGCGAATGTACTACTAATGTTTTGTGAAACTATCATAGTGATATTTCTTATTAAAAGTAATAAAAAGAAAGAACAAAAGAAAGAAAAATGAAATGAGCAGTAACACAATTGTAATGGAGGACCTTGATACCTTACTATAAAAAATAGATAGATCAGCTATTCATAAAAGCAGCAAAGCAATATGACAATTGAACCAAATTTTTGAACAAATACACGTAGTAGATGTTTACAGACTATTCCACTTAGCATCAGAATACACAGAATTCTTAGTTGTATATGGAATGTTCTTTAAAATATAACTTGTACATAGAATCTTTGGGTAAATGCAAAAGAACTGAAATTATCTCATGCATATTAGCTGACTATAAATTAATTGGGAATTAATTAATTAATAACTTCCAGTAAAAATGGAAATCAATGACAAAAGAAACGGCAAAAATTTCACAAATGGGTGCAATTTATTTATTTATTTATTTACTTACTTATTTTTATTTTTTATTTATTTATTTATTTATTTTTGTCTTTTTGAGACAAGGTCTCGCTATGCAGTTCAGGCTGGCCTTGAGCTCACTTTTGTAGCCCAGGCTGGTCTCAAACTCGCATCGATCCTCCTGCCTCAGCCTCCCGAGTGCTGGGATTACAGGAGTGAGCCACCACGCCCGGCTCAATGGGTGCAATTTAAATAAAACATTTCTGAAGATAAATGAATGACAGATGAGATTAAAGAAATTAAATTATACCTTAATAATAATTAAGCAGCATGCAAATACAACATAAGAAAGCCTGTGACGTGTAGTGAAAGCAGTTCTAAGAGGGAAATTTATTCTAGTGAGTTCTCTAAACAGAAACAATCAATGAACATGAGCTATCTTAAATTGCACTTCAAGATTTTAGAAAAATAAGAATTACTCAAGCCCAAAGCCCATAGAGGGAGGAAATTATAAAAATCAGAGCAGAAGTTAATCTGAGACTAAGAAAACGAAGAATTAATAAGTTGAAGAATTGGTTCTCTGAAGGAACAAATCGAATGAAGAAATCCTTACCGAAATATAAAAATCAACAATAGAAAACTCAAGTTCATGCAATGTGAAATGAAAAGGGTGAAATTGCTACAGATCTTGTGGAAATTCAGAAAATCAGCAATATCTGCTTAGACAGTCTTTATTCTCACGAGATGGACAACAGAAAATATTTTGAAAGCGTCTTAGATAGGTATGAATTCCCAAAGCTGAATCAAGAAGATGCAAATATTTGGGGCCTGGGAGATAGTTCAGTTGTCCGTGCACCTGCACGGCAAATGCAAGCACCTGGTCGGTCCTTCGTTCCCCAGGGCGTTCCTTGTCCTGCACAGTGCCAGCCACTGAATCCAGGCGTGCTGGTGCACACCTGTCATTACAGTGCTGCGAGGCTGACTTAAGAGGGTCACTGTGAGTAGAGCTGGCTAATGAAATTTGTTTATTTATGCTATTTATTTATAAGTTATTTGTAAATAAATAAACGAACAAATAATTTTTTAAAAGGAAGGTATAAATAAATAAGATATAAATAAATATTCTGAATCGCTCAATATCACTCAATGTAACTGAAAATATAATTAAAAACTCACCAACAAAGAAAAACTCAGGTCCCGTTGGATTCACTGCTGATCTGTACAGACATTTAGAGACTTAATACCAGTACTCCTAACACTCTTTAATGAAATTTAGAGAGATGCTATATTCCCTAGCTCATTCCATGATGCAAGTATTAACCTGATATTGAAGCTAAAGAAAGACCTACCCTAAAAGGAAAACCTCAGGCAATCTCTCTAATGAGCACGGATGCAAACATTTTCAGCAAAACACTAGCAAACACAGCACAGCAAATCATCACGAAGATTATACACCATGACCAAATGGGATTCGTCCCAGGAATGCAGGAATGGTTCAACATACATAAAGCCATGCACCATTTCAACAGACTGAAAAACAAAAATCACATGATCATCTCAATAGATGCAGAAAAATATTTTTACAGAGTCTTAACACTCGTGATAAAAACTCTACAATATCAAAATATGTGGTCTTTCTCCCGATCTCATAAAAGCCATCTATGACAAAGTAATAGCTATCGTATCACTTGGAGAAATGTTTATGCTTGTCTCTTGCATCTTGACCAGCTACTTTAAAAATAACATACAATATATTAGCTACTGTCATTCGCCTATTATTTTGTTATGCAATTTGTTTTACCTTTTTTCCATCAAGTATTAAAATAAACACATCCAGTTACTTTTTCCCACTTATAACATTTTTAGAGTACAAGCTTGTGTTTTATAAATTATGGGTAAGAACATTTTATAACATCTACACATCCTGTAATAGTAAAAAGGCATGTCATAGTATTCGCTATGGCAAGTGTTTGAACAATATTGAATACTTTGGTCTCATGTTTTTTGTTCATGCCTAAATACTTTTCCTGCCTTCTTGGACTTCTAAGGGACTATTTTGATGAATTCTCTCATGGGATTCAGGGCATCTAAAGGAGAAAATTGTATTCCTGAGCAGAGTGTGGTTTTTATGATTTCCCATGGCCGAGTCAGAGCTCTCTAGAAGGGTGACACACAGTGATCAACCTTAAGTGGGGGGAAAAGGATATTTCCAGAGGGAAGAAGAGATGATTCAAGATTTATCCATCTTATTCTTCTTCCCCAAGCTTGTGGGTTATGCTTGAAAAAATGATTAGCTGACAGTTTATTAAAACTCTAAGGTATTTATGACAGCTGAGTCGCTTCTATTACAAGCGTGATGGTGACTATTGAAACACTTCGCACATGTCATTGACTGAAATCCTGTTCTCAGAACAATCAAGGGAGCATGAGCACATCAAGGCGGAAGCAGAGAGATCAGTTAAGAGATTGTATCTGGGCTGTGAAGTGAGTTTCAGAGTAATTTCAGGCAAGGAGATGTACTACAATTAATTTACAATTTGGAAGCTGAACAAAAAGAACACATTAATGGATTAGCTGTGGAGTGTGAGTGAGAAGCATCAAAACTTGGAGTCAATCAACAGCCTGAAACGTGGCGCTGCCGTCAGCCAAGACCGGGACTGCAGGGAAAGTCTCAGGTTCAGGCAAGTAGAACCAAGGATTGGATTTTGAACATGATAATTGTGATCCGGCCAGTCTTATCTGAAGGGAAGTGCTAAAAGACAGCTAGAGTGAGGCGAGATTTTCTGGAAGTGCTCAAGACTAGAAGTACAAGCCCAAGGTCTCTCCTGAATTGGTGCATTTGAAGCTGTGAGCTC
This sequence comes from Myocastor coypus, assembly GCA_004027025.1. NCBI lineage: Eukaryota > Metazoa > Chordata > Mammalia > Rodentia > Myocastoridae > Myocastor > Myocastor coypus. The sequence continues at coordinate 32,900 of PVJA010017911.1, read as the reverse complement.
ACATGAAATCACCACGGCGTGGTCATAGGGACACACCAGTGTAGAGAAACTCAGCAATATGAGGAAGATTTAAGAAGGGAAATGAACGAAGACAGGACCAATAACAAGAAGACTACAGGCTTCGTGTTACAAATGTGTTCCAAGAAGAGAAAATAAGTAATTGTGCCAACTGCAACAGAAGGAACATAAAAATGACTATTGAGAATACTCTGGTATATTTAGTAAAACAGCATTTAATCTCTTTCTGACTGGTACTATAAACTTATCATTACATAACTTTGAAGGTCGGATGTCATGTGTCTGTGTGCTGAACCTCGGGATAGATCAGAGAGCTGTGTCTTTCTGTCCTGGAAACATAGTTTATATACAGAGTTTTCCAAATAATGTAATCCCAACTCAGGAAAATAGAAACTTGCATAAATATTTCGACATTAAATGTATCCAGACATCATGAAGTTAATACAAGTTACCTTTGGCCTGTATAATTATGAGTTGCTCAAATCAGTGGGCATTAACTTCCAGACATTTATTAGTATGGCAAATTCCTGCTTGTGCAACCTTTGTCACTGAAAAACTTGGATGTGCAATTTCTTTTCTAAGACCCAGGGGTTTAGTGGGTTACGCCATCTTTTAGGTCCTCCATACGAAGGTAACATTATCGTTTGAAAAATAACTTACGACTTTTTTTGGTACACACATTTTTGGTGGCTGTCAGAATACATAAAATGATACTTTCTTCCAATTTCTTTGGCCATCCTTCCTGCAAATTCTATGATTCAGTTTTTCAGTTTCTGGGATTTTTTTTTTCTAGTTTTATTTTCTCAGATATTCCCCATCTTCATGTGTTTGTTTCAATTTCTGGCTAACAGAATTAGCTCATACTTTTAACAGGAAGGGAAAGATAGAGTCCACCAGTTGGCAAGGAGAATAAAAAAGATCCACTTCTTCACTTACAGACCAAACCAAGGGCTCCAGCCTCAGACCTCTGCTCTGAGGCACGACGTAAGAGGGTGTGCGCATCCTCTGGCAGACTTCACCGTGGTTTCAAAAGCTTAGAAGTAAGAGAAGAACGTACCTGGAGGGGAAGGAAAGCTGTCCAAGAGATTTGCTTGTCTTGTGGACACAAGTTAAGGAAAACTTCACTGATACTGCGCTAAATCCGCTGAGTTCTTGTTCATGTCACTGGAATGTGAGAGCTGAAAGCCAGCATTCTGCTGTGGTTGCCCACCTGCCTGCAGGAATGAGCCTCGACGCAGTGGAATCTCCAAATTCCTTGGAGTTCGCTTATTCAGAGGGGCACAAGCTCCAGCTTGTGGCGGCCATGCTTGGCACTGTGCTTGCAGTTCCTTGACTTATACTTTGTCCTTTCATTTTCTTCAGACTCAAAGTTGAGCAATTTTTTTTTAATTCCACAATTATAGAATCTCCTGGAGTCCTGAAATGCTATGATTTGAGCTTATACCTTTGCATAACTCCTGTTCCCATGTACTGAGTCCTGTAGGGGTTGAAAATCAGGCAACATGATTTCTAATCTTGCCTTTATGAATAAAATAAGAGAAAGGAAATAACTAGTGCATAACTGTAAATATTGAATTCCAAAACAAGTGTGAGCAGTATATATTGTTTACCTGCTAAGGCAATCAGTTTTATAGACAACTTTTCATTTTGTGAAAAAAATAAAATAAGAATTTGCAACATGATAGGAGAAAAACTACAGTTAATATATGGCATTTATTATCTTTAAAGTAGTTAGTCAGAATAGAAGGCGTGTTTATAAAAGCTCTCCCATTGATACAAGCACAAACCTTCTTGTCTAGCAGGGTAAGTAATGTATATGGGTTTTACTCAATTTTTTTTGCTGTCTTTCCCTTTCCCTCATCCTAGTTCCTTTTTCCTTTTGCATACTTTCTTCCCATTTCACATGATCTATTTTACAGTTTAGACTATATTTACACTTCCAGTTTCTCACTCTGGGAAGACAGCACAGTTTTTACACAGCCGAATGTGAGTTATTTTACTTTTGCACATGGTCCCAAATTGTATCCCTTCACCTTGAAAAGTCTTAAGTTTATCTTTTGTTATGACTGAGTAGTACTCCACTGTATAAAATACCATGTCTTTTTAGTATAGTCTGCAGTTGATGGGCACTTGGGTTGTTTTCAGGATTTAACTATTACAAATTGTGCTGATATAAATACGGATGCAATGTACCCCTGTGTCTTGGTGTTTTTAACTCTTCTGAGAAGATACCAAGAAAAGGCATAATCGGGTCAAATGGGACATGCTAATTCTAGGTTTCTGAGGAGTCTTCGTGCTGATTTCCACAGCACTCCTACCACCGTACACTCCTATTAACAAGAAGGAGACGGATCTTTGTCACTACAGCTTCTCTAGCATTTGTTATTAATTGAATTCTTGACAATAAGCATTCTTTGTGAAGTGGGATGGAATCTCACTGTTGATTGTTTGCATTTCTTGAGCAAAAAATAACGATGAACATTTTTTTCGTGCATTTATTTATTCATCTGAGAGTGTATACTCATCTGAAAGGCCCATTTGGGATTTGGCTTTTGAATTTAGGGGAGTCTGATTTTTTAATTAATTAGTTAATTAATTAATTAATTTGATACGGGGTCTCACTACGAAGCTTGGAACTCATGGTGATCCTCCTGCTTCAACCTCCCCAGCACTTGGATTACAGGTGTGCACCATGCCTGGTTTTAGTGGCTAGCATGGCACACCAGGTGTTCCAGGGCCAGCACAGCAGGTGGTACTGGGGATCAAACCTGGGTCCTTGTGCTTGCCAAGCAGGTGTGTCGACCCCTGAACCATCTCCTGAGCTCCCAGTTCTTTACATGCTATTGATAGAAATTTTTTGACTGAGGGGCAATTGGCTAAAATGTTTTTTCTCAATCTGTTGGTTATTTTTCAGGTTTTTAATAAGATGAAGTCAAAGCTGTTGATTCTTTGAAGCGTTTTCCATGCTGACTGGGTTTTGTTAATGAGCTCTCTACCTACAAATATAGCTTTCAATATTTCTACCTACTTTCTCTTCCGGGACATGTAGTGTTTTAGTTTTAGTACATTTTTACTGTATTTACTCCTTGATACATTTTTACTTTAGTTTAGTACATAGTAATAGACACGGGTCTAGTTTAAGTCTTTGCCATTCAAAAAGCCAGTTTTTAAAGCACCACTTATAATACAGGCTTTCTTTCTTCCAGGGAACATGTTTAGGCGCTTTGTCAGAGATAAGTTGGCTGAGAATGTTTGCAGTTATATAGGCTCCTTCTAATCTGTTTTACTGGTCCTTAGGCCTGTTTATCTACCAGTACCTGCTTATTTTATAGCAGTAGCTCCGTAGTATAATTTCAAGTCAGAGACCGCAATGCCTCAGGCCCTGTATTTCTTGCCCAGGATTGCCGTTGTTGTTTTAGATGTCTTTTGGATCAAGATGAGTTTTAGCCATGCTTTACTTAGTTCTGCGAGGCATGCTGATGACGTTTTGTTGGAACTGCACTAAACCCATATAGCATTTGGGGGAATATGGACATTTTCACTATGTTGTTTCTTGCCATCTGTGAGCATGGCATATCTTTCATTTTTTGATACGCCCTTCAGTCTCCTTTTACTGAGTATGATAATCTTCAATACATAGATGTATTATTCTTTTCTTTAGATTGATTGCTAGGTTCTTTCTTTCTTTGGAGAGGGGAAAACTATCATGAAAGACATGGTTCTCCCTAGTTTCTCTAAGTGATCTTGTTGTTCGTGTACAGGAATGCTGTTGACTTTTCATCCAGCCACGCTGCTGAACTTGGTTATTAAATCCAGAGGTCTTTGCATCGAAATTTTGTGGTTTTCTATGCACAGTATCTTATTACCTGCAAGTAATGATATTTCAACCACTCCCTTTCCTATACTTATTCCATTTATTTATATCTCTTATCTAATTTCTTTGGCTAGTGTTTCCAGAACTTTCTTAATAGGAGTGGCGATAATGGATATCCTTATTTTGTTCTTGATTTTAGCATAAAAGCTTTTAGTTTTGGTCCATTTAGTGTGACATTGGCTGGTGATTTGTCATAGATGGCTTTTATAAGATCAAGACCAACTATTCTGATTTTCTGCACAGTTTTTATTACTAATGTGTGCTGAACTTTAACGAAAGCACTTTCTCTGTATATTGAGATGATCATCTGCTTTTTGTGTCTGGCTTTGTGGATATGAACTACTGCCTTTGTTTATTCTCACATGTTGAGCCCTGCATCCTGGGATGAATCCTAGTTGATAGTGGTGTATAATGTTTGCGATGGTTTGTTGCATTCAGTTTGCTAGTATCTATTTTGCTGTTTTTTTGTTGGGTAGGAGATGCTCCGGAAAAGAAACTCAGGACCTTGAACTTGGAAGGCAGCCATTTAGCTTGTTCACTCCTATCTTACTGAGGACTTTTTGCATCTATGTTCATTAGGGAGATTACCAGTAGTTCCCTCTTATGAACGGGCCTTTGCCTGGTTTTTGGTATCTGGGTAATACTTTGCTCTTTTACTGAGTTAGAAAATATTATATGCCTCTCAATTTTATTAAAGAGCTTGGAGGAGTATTGGTGTTAAGTTTTCTCCAAATTTTTTTAGAATTCAGCAGTGAATCTATCAGGGTCAGGGTTTTTCTTTGTAAGTTTTAAATTACACTTTAAATTACATTGATTGCAATTGAGTTATGCAGAATCTTTATGTATTGCTGATTCAGCTTTGGTGGTTCATACCTATTTAGGAATAATTCAACTTCCTTTGTGTTTTCCATCCTGTGAGAGTAAAGTGTTTCTAAATAGATATTGATGATTTTTTGAATTTTCACAGGATCTATGACAATTTTATCTTTTTCATTTCTCATTGAATGGAGTTTTTGTATTTTTTTAAAAAATACATTTGGCTTATTTATTCTTTCAAAGAACCAATTCTTCCTTAATTTTTTGTGCTGTTTTCTTAGTCTTTTAAAAATTTATTTATTTTTTATTTTTTATTTTTATTTTTATTTATTTATTTTTTTTTTGTCTTTTTGAGACAGGGTCTCACTGTGCAGTTCAGGCTGGCCTTGAGCTCACTTTTGTAGCCCAGGCTGGTCTCGAACTCACAACGATCCTCCTGCCTCAGCCTCCCAAGTGCTGGGATTACAGGCGCGCGCCACCACGCCCGGCTTAAAATTTATTTATTTTTATTATTATTGTTACTATATTTTACGGTAGTTACTACATTGTACAACGTTGTCTTAATTATAGCTGTTCAGAATAAAAGATACAGACATGATATCTTGTCTAAATATCATTAGTATAGATCTTACTTTTCATTGCATAAAGACAAAGTAGCTGTGTAGTTAGTCCGATAGTCCATAACAGTAGGGAATAATCAGTTCATCTGGTATTATCTCTGTTGACTTGAGTCTTTCACAACTCAGCATATTAATATGGCTTTCCTTTTTCTATCTCATGGTCGGACCTTTCTGCTGGATAATTAAGACCAAGATAAAGCAAGAGGTATATTACAAAAAATATGTAACTTTTGTATCTGACAAGATGAGTCAGGTCCCGTCAGGCTTTACCCTGATACTATGTACTGCAGTTTGCAAAACTTTTGTCAGTGTGTTTTCTTAGTCATAATTCCATTAATTTCTACTCTGATTTGTAATTCCTTTTCTTCTGTGGGCTTTGGGCTTCAGTAGCTCTCACATTTCTAAAATCTTGAGGTGCAGCATAAGATAGTTTATTTGTGCTCATTCTATTTTCCCGCTTTGAGAAGTCAGTATACTATAAATCTCTGTTTGGATTGTTCTAATTGTACCCCACAGGTCTTATTACGTTGTATCTGCAGTTTTAATTGTAGGTACTGTTTAATGTACCTACAGTCTCCTTTAATTTTATCTGTGATCCATTTATTTTTCAGGAAAATGTAATACAATTTCCATGTGTTTGTGGAATTTTTGCCAATTTTTTTTTTTTTTTTTTTTTTTTTTTTTTTTTTTTTTTTTTTTTTTTTTTTTTTTTTTTTTTTTTTTTTTTTTTTTTTTTTTTTTTTTTTTTTTTTTTTGCCATTAGTTTCCAATTGTATTGCATTATGGTCAGTTAACATATTTTGAATAATTTCACTTCTTTTGCATTTACTTATGCATTTTATATAGGGTAGAATATGTTCTATTTTAAAGAACTTCTCATGCACAGCTGACAATAATGAGTGCTCTGATGCTATTGAGTGGAATATTCTGTAAACATCTAAGTCCATTTGTCCATAAATTGGTTCAGTTCTGTTATTTCTTTATGGATTTGTTGGTCTAATTGTTCTGTTCTTTTGTGACAATGAGGTATTAATGTTCCCGTTAGATTGCATTATTTTTCATTTAATTTTTTAAATTACCATTTGTTTTGTATAATAGGGTGTTCCCATATTGGAAGCATACATATTTATGACTGTTATATTTCTTTTTAACATTCTTGCCTAAGAAATATGTAATGATCTTCTTTATCTCTTTTTGTCATTCTTGGTTTAAAGTTTACATTGTCATCAAACTGAATATCCCTGCTATTTCCTGGATTCCTGTTTCACGAAGTACTATTTTTCATCTTTTAACTTTCAGCCTTTGAATTTATTTTTGAGTTAAATGTATTTCTTGTATATATAATATTGTTAGGTTTTGTTTCTTGATCCATTCTGCTAGTCTCTTTCTTTTGATTGGCAAATTGAAGACATTAACTTTGATAGTTATAACTGATATGTATTCACTTATCTTTGTCATACTATGTTCCTATTGTTTATTTCATTTTTCCCTCTGCTTAATTGCTTGACTTTCCCGATTGATTTTTCCTATTGTCATGAAGTCTACATTGAATGCTAAATTAAAATATCCATGTGCGACACTATGTTCCCAGCAGTCTAGGAGATACCAGGCAGAGACCTCTTTTTTCCTTTCATAGGTGGTAAGGTTTCAATGAGAAGAATCACGAGTGGTTCCCAAGGAAGGCGAAGGGAGGAGCGGCAGGGCGCAAGGGCCCATGCATAGGAGCACTGCAGTGACACAGCCATTTCCAGTCCAGAGTGGTCACCTCTACCTGTCCTTTCCTGTGTGTCCTAATGGAAGTAATTTGTTCTTAACTCTATTGTGACTCATATCTGACAACTCCATTTCTTACCAGTATTGTTATTCATAAAATGACATAGCACTCTTCTCTATTCGATGATCTGTGGAATTCTATGCTGGAGTTAGTGATGTGATTTGAAAAGACTTTTTATGGGCAAGTCAACTTAGGAAATACTGGACAAGTAATCCTGAACTGTATTGCTTTGTGTGTTTTACAATCATTGAGTGGCACAGCAGGCCCGGGGATCAAATTCTCAGCCCCTGGGCCTGCTTGTAGGTACTTTAATCAGCTCAGCTATTTGGCCAGCCCGTAATCATAGGCTGAAGGTTTTCGTATGTTCCATAAGATGCTTTCATGGGTAAGAAAAATGATCTCCCAGCACTGTCCATGACAGTATAAAAATATGCAAAAGGAGTAAAACATAGATATAAGCTGTAGGGTTTAGCACTGTCTTGAAGACCCAACACTCCGGGAGACTGAGGCAGGAGGATCATACGTGTGAGCCAGACTGGAGCAATGAAGTGATTTAGTCAGATTGCATCTCAACATTAAAAATCCATAAATGGTTCCAAGATGTTCCTGAATTTAATCCATAGTACTATCACCACCACCACCTTCATAAACAACAATGAAAAAGGTCAGATAAAATATATATGATGGTCATACAGCCCTGACTTGAAACTCAAGAATTGCCACTTACTTCTTTTCTGATCTTGGAAAAGGGGATCAACTTTTAAAAATTGTTTTTAAATTTATTTATCTATCTATTTGTCTATTTATTATTTATTTGATACAGTGTCTTGATACCCAGCTCAGACATGCAGTGATCTCACTGTTTCAGCCTCCCTTGTAGCGGGATTACAGACGATCATCACCACACTCGTTTCTTGGACAGGCACAGCGTTGCAGTGCCTGGGATCGAACCTGGGTTCTTGCATCGCCAGGCAGGCATTTGGACCACCTAGCTATCTCCCCAGCCCTTGGATCAATCTTTCAAGGCTCTATTTCCTTATCCATGTGGTACAACTACCTTGCACATTGCTGGAGAGTACTTAGACAGAGAAAGTCTGTGGCCTCCCAGCAGGTTTGACATACGTTCAATCAACGGGAAGCCCTTCTCTTACTGTCTTCTGCCAAATTCTGACACTTGAGCTTCTTTAGCCATAACGTCTTTCTATAGAAAGAACTCCAGAACTTCTGCCGCAGAATAGCTAATATTCGTTGGGGTGGGCAATGATATAATAGCAGTTTCTACTTACAATGTCAAAGGTGACAGAATTCCCATTTGATAATGAAATATTTGACAGCATTGAGGTAGAAAAGGAATCAACAGAGGCAAACTGGACAGACAGGCGAAGAGAAGGCATCTTGCAATGGGGCCTTTTCCTTATTTTAATGCTTCTTAAATACAAAGAACAAAGCAGCCTATGGCGTTCCCTAATGTTTCTCCCCTTAAATTCCTGTCCTATCTATTACAAAAATCTTTCCCCCTGCCAAGTTTGGAAAGAAATGAAGTATTCAATTTCCTCTTCCCCTTAAGAGTCGAGTTTGACTTTAATTCTCTGAGCCCCACCATGAGAGGTGGTCCCTGCGTCGACTGCATAGCTCGGGTTACTTCAAAGCGGCTGAGAGATCAAGATCAGTGTGAGCGCACGCGGACCCAGATGTGCCAAGCTTGGGTGGACTTTCTCCCCTTTGCGTGTCAACAGCTCTGATGCTGTGCCAGGTGATGCTGTCTGCATCCATTAGTTGCGCTGATGACATCAGACGCCCAAGACCCGGCAACAGCAGATCTGCATTCCTGTGGAAACTCAGGTTAATCTTAAAAGAGCATTGAAAAATTCTTTTTTATGTTTTAGGGGCTTTGTTCAGAAATAGTGGTCAGATATTTATCCTTCAGATGAGATCAACGGCTATATCCTAATTCTTTTCTGCTCTACAGAGTCAAAGAACCTCCCAGCGAAAGAACGATGCTAGAAGTTAGATCTTTTTCAGCGGTTTTCTGAGGGCTCTCCATGTTATAGTGGCTACAGAATTTGAGAGTAGGTTCTGGTCCGGGATTGCTGGAACCCAGATTTTAGGTTCTCAATCTAATCTAATCTTAATGTCTTTGCCATTTATTTCCAGCAATTGTCTTCTTGTCCCTCAGTCTTTATTCCCTGCCCTGGATAGAATTTAGACAATTCAGTCTAAGGAGCTTCTCAAGAAATTGTAGTGGCCACCTACCTTCCTGTTGTTGAGGACAACCAAGCTTTGTGCTGTCAGCTCTTGCTGTGAGCAGGTTTTCACTCCTGAGCTTCCAGGGCCCATTCTCTTGGGAGGAGACCTGTATGGTCTACTGTAAAGAGCTCCTGCTTCCTCCTTTCTCCACCCATTAGCACGGACAGGGACAGCACCTACTCTATCGAGCTACATTCTGTCCTCGCTTACATAGACCGAGTGCTGGGTATAGGAGTGTGTCATAGTTCTAGCCAGGCTAATCAAAGTCAATCAAATGCAATTAGAAACCTTTGTGCTGAGACCTTTTGAAAAGGCGACAAGTACTTTCTGCAATGGTGGCTTACAACAATGGTGTAATAACTGAAAATCGTGATTCAGTTAAGGAAAGAATTTCTGCCCAGAAGTGGAGCTAAAGGACAATGACAGCCAATGTTTTGACAGATAGATTGAGATATTTGAGTATGATTTGAATCTCTGGGCACAACCTTAACTCAGTATTGGAGCTAGACTGCACTAGCTTCAATTATAGCTCTACTATTAAGAGTGGGAGATACTGCGCAATCAGTGTACTATCAGTACATCGAACTAAGTGAAAATAGTGAATGGAAATCTGTTGAATAAGGTTGTTGTGATAATACTTTCATTCCTAGAGAGACAGGTAGATAATTATACTTGAGCCTGGGATTGGCTGTTACATGACCTTATAAAGTCTATATTTTACATAAACTAGCATGATCTATGACACAACTCATCAAAACGAGGCACTCATTTCAGACAACTTAATCCACCATCGGCATAGTTATAACTGAAATTATGACAATGATCATGAGGAAAGAAAAAAATGTAATTACTTAAGTATCAATTGGTGTTAAAGACCAGATATTCAAGGCCAGGAATTGCTGATTTTGTTAGATGTAATACTATTATTGTATTAAATAGGAAGCTCTTTCCTTCTTTCTTTCCTTCCTTCCTTTCTTTCTTGCTTCCTTCCTTCCTTTCTTTCTTTCTTTCTTTCTCTTCTTTTCTTTTTATAGGTACACATTGAAGAACAGAGAATTATGTTATATTCATATTTGACTTTAAAATAACAGCAAAACCCATCAAACAAGACAAAACAAATACAGCAAAATGCTAGTGACTTTGCTGCCTAATTGAGTCGTGGATAATTGATTGTTCACTATAAAATTCTCCAACCTCATTTGTTTGAAAAGGCTTATAGTAAAACTTTTATTGTTATTGATGTCTTCATTGCACGTCTTCCCTACTTCCACATGGGCGCCATAAGGCCAGATAACACGTCTGCACGACTTCCTGTTGTGTCTCCAGTGCTATAATCCGGCTCCTGCTCAGTAAGTACATAATTAGGGGTGAACAAACTTGGTCTTGTCAGTTGTGAAGGAGCTTCAGGTTGGGTGCAGTTGCAGATGTGGGTGCTGCATGATCCTCTCATCATCCTCATCCCCTGGCTGGCAGGCTGCTCTCCTGTGCAGGTGTCTGGGAATGCTCTTCAGATCCTGTAAGGGGAGAGAAGGAAGTGTGGGGAAGCTGGCGTCTTCCAGGAGTAGCCTGGAACCAGTGATGAGCAGAAGACGATGGATAAATATTTTCTTTTTACGTCTGGCACAAAAAACTCTAAGGCTTATCCTACATGATCCCGCAGTTGTTCCCAGTGCTCCTGATGCCTTACATCCCACAACAGGTGCCTGCTGACGAGCACACCTTCATTTCCTTCCTTGCTTCTTTTTCCTTACTTCTACGCTCTCCTAGAAATGCACTTTAGGATCCCTTCCAAAGCAGACTGTTTGCCTTCCGGGCCTTGTCTGAGACTGAAGCTCTAGGGAGGAACTTCAGATAGAAGGGTGAAGAACACTGAGTGTGGACATACACAGGGTGCTGGATGGGAACAATTGCTAGCTACACTCAAAGCACCTCCGCCTCCCACTGCTAGGAGGTGATGAAGAGAGGCCCTGGGACACTCCCGGGCTAGGATTGCCTGACCAGGCCATGTCATTGCCTCCCCTGGACCTTGAGCAAACCTTGTGCTGAGCACTAGAGTCGCTACTTGTAGAATAAAATTACTCAGCTATTCTGCCTGCAATGCCCCCTTCTGCCTTTTCCTGCAGGCGCTTTGTGGTGCTACTCTTTGAATCAACAGTGAAAAATGCTTTTCTTTTCTACACGATGCCTTTGCAGTACAGTAAAGACATATACTTTTCACCAAGAGCCAAACTTAAATTCCATCCTGGATCTACAAATGCTCTTGCATGAAAATAGACATTCCTTTGTTTTAATTCCTTGTGTTATCTTATTAGTTAGGTATGCTGTTTGAGTCCATTAATATGGCTGCGAATCTCTAATGTATCCAGCCCAAAATAAAGGCCTCAAAAAGTGGAGCACAGAGCTAAGAAAAGACAAAGTTGTTTCAGCTAGTTGTTGTCTGTGGGGTACAACACAACCTGCTTAGCCAGACTACAAAGTATCTCGGTGAGAAGAAGCTCCGAAAGTAGTTGCAGTAATAAAATGTGTATAAATGTACTTTGGCCTTAGTTCTATTCCCCTCTTACTGGTGTTTGACCCACGTCCTATGTTTTCTAGTCTCCTCCAACACATAATAGGATACACATTCCATAACAATGCATCTCTTATTTACCCAGAGAAACAAGAAGCTTATTCCTAATAAAACAAGGGATGGGTGAATCAACTAATAAAGTTTTATATCCCCAATATCCCTTGAATTATTGTTATAAATTCAGTTCTCTGAGTATGAAATTCAAGGATCACCTTTTCATTTTTCTTGCTTAAACTTTCTGGAAAAGTCTCCCTAAATGCTATATACTCAGCTTCTCCAACTTAGCACTATAATTTCATCACTCATTTGCCCCCTAACCTCCCTTTTTTGTCTCTTTTACATTGTTGGTAGTATTGCTGGTTTTCTTCTGTTACCCGTTATAGGCTGTCTTCTGCTATCTTCTATGTTCTGGTACTTCAACCTCTGGTTTCAGATATTCAGATATTTATTTATTTCCTAAATAAAATATATTAAACTACAGAAATGGGCTCTACCCAAAGCAAAAGTATGCATGAATGCAACTTCAAAAGTAAAAGTGAGGGGAGATAGATTAGCAGTAGCAATGATTCTAGCTATGGTTGAAGTTTTCTTTGAAAATCAGCAACTGAAGAAACTGAATCTTCTGGGGCCAGTGAGATGGCTCTTAAAGCGCCTGCTTAGGTAAGCTTAAGCAACCTCAGGGACCGTGGTTTGATCCCCAAGCACCACATGCTGCACCAGCCCCAACCACAGGGCAGGCTGAGCCAGCCATAATATATATATATATATATATATATATATATATATATATATATATATATGGAGAGAGAGACAGACAGAGACAGAGACAGAGACTCTTCATACATTTCATACATCTGCTGTGGAAGGGAGCATCTGGTATGACTTTGAGTGCTTTCTCCAAGGTTCCTGGGCAACCTTCTCTGTTTGATATTGAAGCTTATACTTAATGAGTAAAATATGGCAGAAGTGAAGGGGTAGCCCTTGTATGGACTGGTTGTCAGTGCTGCGCTGAGGATCTCCTTCTTAACACCCTCACTGATTGGCGTTCCTATTCATGCACTTACTAAGTGACTTGTCTGTTCTCAGATGTTCTGTGGAGAGGCTGCCATAGCAGGATCCAAGAGAGGTCACCAACTAAGCCTTGTGGGCGACTAGGAAAGGACTGAATCCCACAGCCCGCGAGAAGCTGAGTGTCGCCAACCCCCACACCTGAGTTAAACCACCAGTCCTTCCCAGCTGACCCTTGAGATGACAGCAACTTTGTCAGAAACCCAAGTCAGAAGACCCAACTAATTTGTGCACAGTAATTTGGATTAAAGAACTGAGATCATAGTGCTGCTGCCCAAATTACTATCATTTACTATACACCAAAAAATACCTGAGCTGCCTACATTTGAAAACCCTTATTGTCAGGATGGGAAGATAGCTCTGTGGGCTAAGCCCTTGCCTGGCAAGTCCAGGGACCCAGTTTCTATTCCTGGTGCTGTATGCCATACCTGCACCACACTGTACTGGCCACTGAAACCTGGCATGGTGGCATATGCCTGTAATCCCAGTGCTGATGGGGGCTGAGGTGGAGGTTCTGAACTGTGTAATGAGATCCTGCAATAGATGAATAAATAAATAAATAAATAAATAAATAAATAAATAAATATCTTTAAAAGTAAAAGAAAACTCTTGTCATGCCCTAACCATCAACACAGAACACCTGATTAACCTATGTTCAACGTTTCTATTCTCTCACCATTTAAGGTCTTCACATATAATGACTATGTGATCCTAACATCATAGGTTACAAATTTATCTTAATAACACCAGCACACAATTCTGCAAAGCTTGAAATTTCATCTATAAAAACTTACGGTAAAAATATATCCATATAGGTCGTCTAGTGGATTTTTGCATTAGACATGGTGGTAACTATTTTTCCCATACTTAAAATGAGGAAAACAGCAATCATCTTGAAGGCTGACACTAACAACAGTTCTACAAAGTACTGTCTATGGTCTCAAACTTAATCCTGAGGGGATCTGACCCTGGAAGATACAAAAAAAAAAAAAAAAGAATGTTTTGTTATATAGGTCTTGCTTCGACTTGCCCTTGACCACCCAGCAAGAAAAAAAAAAAATGCTGCTGAATTACAATGCATGAAACGCAGAGCTAGATTGGTGAGATGAGCTTTAGGAGGCTTAGATTCAATAGCCTCCAACATCACAAGCTTCTCTGGTGGCCCACTGCAATTGCAAAACCTTTGACTGTGTATGCATCTGCTTCCTCTTAGTCCAAAGAGAAGTATATTCTTTTCCTTTTTTTATCTTTTAATTTTTTTTTTCTAAGCAACATCAATAGGGAGGTGGGTCATGCCCACACACTGTACTCTGTAGAATGACTGTGAGGACAATATGTAATATGTCAACTTTCAAAGAAAAGAAAGGGGAAAAGAAAAGAAAAAAAAGTAATGTGGATTTAGAAAGGTTAATGTTTAATTGTTTGATCAATCTTATATACTTATATGTATTAATCTAAACTGATCTGATGATGAAAATATGTAATATAACCATTGTTAAATTTAAACAATAAAAAAATTGAAACAAATAAAGTAAAAATAAAGAAAAAAGAAAGCAATCAAATTAGGGTATTTACTGAAAGTAACATATTTGACAAATATTGAAATCTGGTATCCAGAGAAATAGCCAATACCTTCTTTCCCAGAGCAAAGTTCTGAGGTGTAACACCCACTGAAGTGATATAAAGAACATTAAGTGATTTTGATTTAATTATTTTGAATTATAGTAGCCTAGATATTGAAATTCTAAAAATCTGCCTATACGATTGTATCACTTATCTAAGTTTACAGACTAGTGCATGGGCTGGAGAGATAGTTTGATGTTTTGAGAGCCTGTCTGGCAAGCATGAGGACTTGAATTTGATACCCAGTACTGCGTGCTGCACTGTCTCAGAACCATGGGCACGCCGAGCTGGCCACCAGAACTGTAATGGCAGAGCTGGGGAGGCGGAGACAGGAGAATCACTATACGTCTGAGGGGCATAGCAAGATAGCTAGCTAGCTAGATGACTGATAGATAAATAGATAGATGATAGATAGACAGACAGATAGATAGATAGATAGATAGATAGATAGATAGATAGATAGATAGATAAAAACTAGCTCAAAGCCTCTCCCAAAGTACATTTATTTTTATTTGAACTTAGCTATGCCCTGTGATTAAATACAGTTTCTGAGTTTGACAGTCCTGCCTTGAGTCCTTCCTGAAAAGAAGAAAGTTTTACAAACACAGAGGAATGTGTTGAAGATGCACTGTAGAGTAACATATTTTAGGTGGAAAAGAAAGAGAGGAAATAGTGAGCCATGACCTTGTGTCCATGGTTATGGAATGGTGAAGAAGATTTTATTACACATCAGGAAACCGGTCAGCAGTTTTGCCCATGCCGTCCACGGCTACACTGTTTTCTCATGTTTCACGCGTCCTTCAGGCGTCCTCATGTTGCTCGAATGATCATATTTAAGAGCTAGAACCTCAAATCCTATCACTTCATGAAGAAGGAAACTGAATCTTGAAGAGGAGAACTAATTTGTTAAAGGATATCTGGTAAAAGAGTGGCAGCACTAGATCTAGTTTAGATGCTTTTACCTTTATACTATGGATCCTTCCACAATGCCAGAAGAATTTCTTTGAATTGAATTCTATGTATTGATGTTTCCCAAATGTCCATAACTCTTGAAGAATCGTCGTCCTTTCCAACCCCATGTTCCCTTTGCTCTTCCAAATTGGAGGTCTCAGAATATTTCCTTTTATTTTTCTTCTGTACCAGTGAGTCTTTGCTTAAAGATACTGTGGTCACCTTCTTTTCTTCAGTTGCTCAGCATTTTACTTTCAAAGCCTACCCTGACTATTTGGGTAAAATATCACCCATTGCCCCAAGTACTATTTAATTGACTCTATTTTTCAATAACTTTTTATTCTTTTTAATTTTGAAATAATTGAATTATTTTTCGTGTTTAAGAGAGGAGTCTACAGGGTGTTCAGGGTCTCACTACTAGATTGCACTCCTAGTAATCTGCCTGTTTACAGCTCTCAAGAGCTGGGATTACAGGCACGCGTCATCATGTCCAGTCTCAATTGCCATCTCCTCAGGCCCTGGGAGCAGGCCCTGCGTGGTAGGCGTGGGGAGGGAAGCCCCAGTCCCTGTGCCTGTTTGCAGGCACTTTATCTATAGTTTTTTAAAATCATTTATCAAAACACGGCTTTTGAATTAGTTACTTATATTTCACCTTTCAATTCACTAGAGTATATTCTGTATAAGCAAGGGATCTTCATCTGTTTTGTTTGTTACTTTACCCCTATTCTCTTGCCGGGCTGCAGGAGGCTCTCAATCAAATTGGACTAGTTAGGTGCAAAACTTCTTCAGTGATGAGCCATCCAAAGAATATGCAAACTGAGCATCACGAAACACACTCAAGGATATTATTTACTAAGGATAGAGAAAACGGTATTCAGACATAATTGGGAAATTAAATCTGTTAGCTTCTAAAATTGCTTCTAAGGCCAAGAGTCACAATGCAAAAGATGCGGCAATGTGAGAAGGTGTTCTGCTGATAACCCAGTACTACTGTGGACTGTTGCACTGTATGTACAGCTACTTTCTCTTAGTTCAGTGAGAAGAAAGCTTTGTACTAACAGTGTTTAGAAAAGATATGTCTGCATCTTGTACTCTGAACAACTACTATGAAGACAGCAATATGCAATACATTAATTACTGTAACCATCCTGCTCGCCTTTTTGGAAACTGTCTCGTTGTTATTCCTTCCTCATTAAAATTAATAAAATAAAAAAGTAGAAATGAAAAGATTGTTTTCCCAAATGGAACACTCATGGTGGTTGGAATTTTCATGGATTCTTCAAATAAGTGTCTAATTCATTCAGTGTTTTCATTCATTTAAAGCATATTTAGTGGGACTACTTTATGCATGTTGAATACAGTTGTTGCATGAATAACATAAGAGTAAACCAAGCACCAATTCTCTTTATTATATGGAGCCCACCTCTCTATGAGTACTGCCTACCCTCCCATAAGCATACTCTTACATTGAAGAGCTTATCATTTTTAGAAAGTCAAATCAGCCAAAATAGTAGGAAGGTTATATGTAGCATAATTTCATATGCGTCTGGGATTTTCATAGGAATCGTATTTAATACACAAATCAGCTTAGGAAACATCACCATAGCAACAGTTATCTCTTCCAATCGATAAACATGTGATGGGTTTCTGTTTATATCTTCTCCATATCTTTCAATAGTATTTTGTTGCTGTTAGTAAGAAAATCTTGTGTTTCTTTTGTGGAAATTAGTACAATGTATTTTTTTTCTTCCTGATGCTATTGTAAATAAAATTGTTTTCTTAGTTTTTTGTATTACTCATTGCTATTACATAAAACTATAATTGACTTTCGTACATTCTTTTTTTTCTTTTGTCTTTTTGAGCCAGGTTCTCACTGTGCAGTTCAGGCTGGCCTTGAGCTCACTTTTGTAGCCCAGGCTGGTCTCGAACTCGCACCAATCCTCCTGCCTCAGCCTCTCGAGTGCTGGGATTACAGGCGTGCGCTACCACGCCCGGCTTTTATCATACATTCTTGTACGATCTTTTGAACTCATGTTTTCATTGTAACAGTTTCAATTTTTGTGGATTATTTAGGATTTTCTATATAAAACAGCATTTGCAAATAAACCTCTCTATAGTTCTTCATTTGGATCTTTTGTTTAATTTTATATGTTAGTTGCTTTGCTTTAATTCCCAGTAAATGTCCTTTAGTGCTAAGAGAGGAAAATCTTGTCCTGTCTTTATTTTAGGGAGAAACAGTCCATGTTTCATTAGAAGTCTGGAATTTAATAGGTGACCTTTATCAGGGGCAAACACGATCTATTTCTAGTTTTTTAAGCATTTATTAATCATAACAAATGAGTTGTTATGAACTGTTGTTTTTGAGTTCATTCACATTTTACTCTTTATTTTCTTAATATGGTATAGTACATTGGATCATTTTTTCATATGTTAAACCAACTTCGGATTTTTATAATTAGTTCTGCTTTGCTGGGGCTTGCGATCACTCACAGGCGGCTGGTTTATGAGCAATGTGTTACAGATTTTTTGTTTGTCTGTTTGTTTGTTTGCATCTGTACTTACTGTGCACATTGAGCTATATAGTTTTTTTCCTTATAACATCTTTCCCTGATTTTGACATCAAGGTACTACTATCCTCATAGAACGTTAGAATGTATTTCTTTTCTTCCATTTTCTTGAAAAGTGTGTGAAGAGTTGGTGTTAAGGTCAATAGGTCAACTGGGGAACCAAAAAACAAAGAAACAAACAAAAAAACAATGAACAGAGTCCCAGAAACCTGAGAGACACTACCAAATGTTAGAATATACACAGCCCTGCTGGGCTTGCATCTGAATGGTAATAATAATAATAATAATAATAATAATAATAATAATAATAATAATAAATTTGAAAGAGACAACATACTTTCAAGAGCAAAGAACCTCTCCATTCTGCCCACTCTTTTTAGAGAAGGAGGAGGAGGCATATTTCCATCTCAGTTGATCTTTTCAATTTTGTTTCTCACTATTCCTCTACAAAAGGCTTTTTCCTATCTGTCCTCATGGTATTGGTTTTCACTAGTTCCCTAATTTTTGACTTCTGTGTCTTTTGTTTTTTATTCTCTTGTCTTTGTGCCACTGCTTGAGCTAATGTCTGCTTTTCATGGTTACATGCACATATTTTACTGACTTTTTTTTTTTTTTGAAGCACCAGGGATTGAGCTCAGGGCACTGAGCTTGCCAGGAAGGCGCTTATTCTACTGGGCTATCTCCCCTGGCCCCTACACATATTTTACTGAGATTTAAAAGTTAGGCAAAATCTTGGCTATGCTATAAAAAAGGACATTTTATCATCTTTTAATTGGAAATTTATCTTTTTAAAATCCCCCCACAAACACTGTTTGTACTCTTTTGGTATAGATTTAATACCTAACTCTTCACATTACAGTTATCATCTTCAAAAGTTATCTGCCTTGCTAGAGTTTCTCAGAGGCATGTAAACTAAATACCCATGAGCCTCTGCTTCTCGTTTCCAACAAGAATTCCAATTGGAAGAGAGATTTGAGCTCTTTTTCAGTATCTGTTTTGAGATAGATTGTTATAGGCCCTGATATTGAAATGTAATTTTTTTAACTGGCTCGATAGATAAAATAGAAAAAAGATGTTCTTCTGGGAAGTGAGGACACATGCTGCAGTAGAATTCAGGCTTCTCCAAGTTTGCAGCTGACCTCCTGGGAATGCAGAAGATGAGATGAGCCTTCAGCAAGACCCTGCCCTGGGCCAAGAGGGGCCAGACCAGATCTCCTAATAGCAGCTATCACTGGATATCGACGAAAAGAGAAAGGCTTCTTCAGGATAACTTTTTCCAACAATGAAAAAGATAATAGCTTTTCGATAATTACGGGTACTTGTAAACCAAGGATGGGGCTACATGCCACAGAGTCTCGCAGGAAATGTCTGTGTGCCTTGGGAGACAGAGTGAGAAGGCTGTAAGTTTACTTGATGCTCTGATCTGCGGATCTGAATATTCTACTAGCAGTGACCTCTGGTCGACTAGGAAAATGCCAGCCCACTTGGTGGCCTATTCCTGATGGGGCAGATAGCTGATAATCTATGAATATGTGCTACCATGTATTGTGCACAAGCTGTCATTGTTAACTGGCTGTTGAATGACCACGTGGTGAGCCAAAGTCACTAACTATTGGAGCTGATTTTTCTGTCATAGTTCATGCGTCCCCCCTCACTGCCTTTAAAGGGCCCTTTGAAGCTTGTTCTCCCTCTCAAACTTACCAGCAGTGATAATCTCCATGGTCTCATGTTTTGGTTATGTGCTCTTCTTTTTAGATTTGAAAGTCACACTTTCTATGTAGTGTCTCTGCCCTTTGCCACAGAAGAGGGCTCTATTCCTTTGTACCTTTTCCACCTGAGCTAAAGTTTGATCTTTAACACATCTTTTCCTTGGCCTGGAAAAAAGTGCCTCAGTTTGCGAGGTAACAGCTTCACCACCCAAGCTGAGACAGGTCTTTCTGAAAATTCAAATAAAAGTATATGGAAAAGGGAGGCAGTCCCTTAGCAATTGGGCAGCTGCCTGGATCTTAGTTAAGGGCTTCTTGCTTGAATATAACTCTTGAGTGGCCTTGGATTTAGTTCTAGCTTTGCTAAAATAGAAAATAGCAAAGTTTTGATCATAAAACCCATCTTCCTCTATGCAAAAATAGGAACATTTTGGATATAAAGAACCATGAATGTCCCTGAGAATCAAAATGGAACAAACCGATCTAGGTAGTTATACTGTCAAGAAGAATGGAAAAGGACGGACAAAACATAATTGTACCTTGTCTAATCCCCAATTCTTCATATATAAAGTAGAGCTGATAGTAATTATTTCAGGCAAGCAATTAAGCTTAAATAAAACAATATATAAAATATCTACAACGTAGTACCCAGCACGTAGTCAATCTTCAATAAATTGAAATTTTACGGTTCAGTATGTGTGCTACTAAAATTACAGTTCACAGGTAGGGCATGAGAAATATATCAATTAAAATAAAAATCTCCTTAAAGGCAGTTAAGGACATGAAAAGATTCATCACATAGTGAGGACGGTGACAAAGTGTACTTCAAGTTGGCAGAGAGTAGTTACGTGTGACATGACTGCACGGTAGATGAGACACTGGACTCAGACCCAAGATGAGATTCATAGGCAAGCCTCTTCGAGAGAGTTTAGGAAGACATTTCAACTTACTAAAATCCATACAGTGGCACCTGAGAGAATACATAGTTACTGTTTCCAGCCCTTTCTATGTGCCTATCCCCACCCTGAGATTCCTCAGCTTGTCTAGCAGCAAGGTTGGGAATAGTGTTGACCAACCGACGGCCTTCAGCAGTGATGACTATGGGACTAGGAGCAGAAGTCTCCGTGGCAAATTGTGACTTTTCCTGAGACTGTGTGTGGAGGATATGGGTAAAGGAGGGCTCTCTTCATGCTCATTCTGACCACAGGCTGCACAGAGAACTTGAAAAGCATGTGTGAACATGGCTTCCTCCTGTCTGTGTCCACGGCAGAGCTCAGGAAGTCACATTACGTAGACTCTCGTGACACGTGGGGCCATCAGCAGCTGTGTCTGTAATTATGATTTTCTCATTTTTAACCTATGTGCACTTGTATGTATCTGCATTTCATAGGTGGAACTACTTCTGTTCTTTTTTGTTTTGTTTTGTTTATACATGTAGGTCTGTTTTTTTTTTTTTTTTTTTTTTTTTTTTTTTTTTTTTTTTTTTTTTTTTTTTTTTTTTTTTTTTTTTTTTTTTTTTTTTTTTTTTTTTTTTTCACTTACGAGTATATCTTCAATCTTCTATATACATTCTCTTATATGTGACATCTCCTAATTTCTAATTCTTCATAGCTAAGTGATATTCCATTTTATGGAAATACTACATCTTTTTCAACCATTTTTCAGATGATGACCACTGTGGTTGTTTCCAACACTTGGCTATCACAACCTGTCCTCCTATGAACATCGGTGCACAGATATCACTATGACACATTTTCAGTTCTGGGAAAATTCCATATAGCTGGATTGAATGGGATTTCCAGTTCTAGTTTTTCTAGGAGTCTCCACACTGCTTTCCACAATGGTTGTACCAGTCTACATTCCCACCAGCAGTGGAGAAGGGTTCTTTTTTCCCCGCAGCCTCTCCAACATTTTTTTTTCATGATTTAATACTTTATTATTTAAATTTAACAATGGTTATATTTTCGTCATCAGATCAGTTTAGATTACTAGATATAGATATATAAGATTGATCAAACAATTAAACATTAACACATTCAATAAACATTACTTATTTTTTTTTTCTTTTCCTCTTTGTTTTTCTAAAAGTTGTGCCGGGTGTGGTGGTGCACACCTGTAATCCTAACACTTAGGAGGCTGAGGCAGGAGGATCGGTGCGAGTTCAAGACCAGCCTGGGTGACAAAAGTGAGCTCAAGGTCAGCCTGAACTGCATAGTGAGACCCTGTCTCAAAAAGACAAAAAAAAAAAAAAAAGTTGACACATTGCATATTGTCCTCACAATATTTCTACAGAGCACAGTGTGAGGGCATGACCCATCTTCCTATTGATGTTGCTAAGAAGAAAAAAAAAAAAAAAGAAAAAAAATTCTTCCCTTTGGACTAAGAGGAAGCAGATGCATACACAGTCAAATGTTCTGCGATTGCAGTGGGCCACCAGTGAAGCTTGCAATGTTGGAGGCTATTGATCTAAGCCTCTTAAAGCTCATCTCATTGACTAAAAAAAATACAGGCAATGATAGGGACAGGAAAATGGGAGAAAAAAGTTGCTAAACAAGGATCACAGAGTCAAAGAATTCAGTGATAAACATTTTTTTTAAAGTTTTTTGCACTCACGTCCAAAAATAAATAGATTCATTTGCCTAGATAAAATTGTAATTTGACCTAAGATAGTGATTATATAAAAACGTCAGTTTCAAAAGTTGACAAAATAATCTGAACCAACAATGTGTACATTTCACCAAGAAAATCTCAAGTGTTCCTTCACATACACACACACACACACACACACACACACACACACACACGTCAAACTCCAAATCTATAGAAGTAACATCTGTGCTAAAATAATTCCACAGCCACATAGTTAAGAATCTATGTTCAGACATGAAATATTGCTCACTGTTTGTATAACTTATGAAATGTATTCATTATGTCTAAGCGCCAGGTTCCTAAAATAAAAAATAAATAGAAAACAACAGTAGCACAGTGGTAGGAAATAACGGTAGTGGAGGTGTACTACCGGCCTCACAGGGTTGATCTGAGGATCTATCACCAACAATGTGTGGAAAGTGTTTAATATAACACTTGGCCTAGAGACAGAACAAATAAAAATAGCTAAAATAACTAAACCACTTTCAAGAAAACAACAGCACTCATGTGATATCAGCATGTTTACCTTTCTGGTTAGGGAGACATGCATTCGGCATGAGGTATGTACTTACTTGTCTGGTGATGTGATCTTTTGTGCCAGATTAATTTTTAATTGAAGATGATTTGATACTATATCCCTTTCAGACCTATCTTTCATGAGGAAGTTATTCTATAAAGCTAAATATTTTGATGTAGTCTGCAAGCATGCCTTATTCTCTGTCTTTCTCTCCCCTTTCCATGGAAAGGTCTCTTACTTCTCCAGAGGCTCAGTGTGCAAATCTCAAATTCTAAAGAAGGATGGGACGACTCAGGTAAAAACGGATCTATTTGCTCAGTGCCTGATGGTGTGGAAAAGTGGGGAACTTCTGCCTACTGCACACAGTAATTGGGAGCCTGATTTCAATTAGTTTTCTATCATTAAAATTAACCTTAGTGAAAGGGAAAAGAGGAGTTGGTATGCGAATGTGAGACAAAACATTCTTGAAAACAAGGAAAATTCCTAGGTATCAAGGGGAAGATTTCAAAATGATAAAAGCAGTTCCTGGACCAGTGAGATTGAAAGCACATGCTTGGACAAGCGCAGGGGCCGGGGTATGACCCCCAGCATCACATGCTATACCAGCCCACCCCAGGGCACACTGATCTGGCCACTGAGATCAGGCATGGCAGTCCATGAGGCTGAAAACAGGAGGATCACTGTGAGTTTGAGCTGCATAGTAATTGAAAAAAAAAAAAGAAAAAGAAAAAGAAAAATTAATTATGATGTTATGTTTCTTTAACCCAAAAATAAAATTTAAATTTTATGTTTAAGAGTGCGAAGCATTGAAATATATGAAGAAAAATCTGCCAAAATTGAAGCAAGATACAAGTTCAGAGTCATATTTTCATGTTCTAATATTCCTGGTGCCATATTTGGTAGGAAGGGTAGATAAATAAATTCAATATGGTTGGAAATTTAACGAAGTACTGTGTAGTAAGTATCTACACATCCTTGTTTATGTACAACTTAGCTCCATAAAAATATTATAAATGGGAAATCCAAAACCATAAAGTTTTATATTAGAAGAAACTGCAGAAGAAAACCTACATCTGTTTGAATTATGTTTGTATTTTGTAGGTACAGCACAGAAATATCTTAAGGTGATATAACATTGTTCGATATACTAGAATATGCACGGAATTTCCACTCGTCAACAAATACCACTAAGCAAATGAATACCTAAGCTGGAATGAATATTTATGAGCTAGAAAAATATTGGCAAAATAGTACCCAATCGACTTATATAAAGGTTAAATCACAAGTTCCTACCAACCATCAACAAGGAGAAAAACAATCTAATGAAAAGGGACAGAAGGTCTGCACAGTTATTGCAAAATACAAATAAATTATTGAGGAGCACCGGATACGTAACTTACAATTATTTATAAGTAACACTTATGAAAAATGGCAGACAGAGACCATAGCAGCTTATATGGCCTACGTAGAGTCTGTACTGAGCGTGCTGTTCAGGGAGCAGAGTGATGCGAGCTCTCCTAATGACTGGCATACCAGAACATTTGGTTGAGTGAAAGGTGGCTAACGTAACAGAATACAGGGAACACATTTTATTTTGTGTGAAATACCACCACAATCAGAAGTTCGCTAAGTGGACAGAATTCTGAAGGCAAATGCTTCTTTGAATAGAAGGATCAAATGATAAGTGATTGGAAATGGCCTAGTTTGAATAGGATCCATGAATCTGAGTATAGAACTTTACAGGAAATATTCTCTCCCTTAACCTTGACCTAGAGTAACCTTTGCCATAGCGTTGTTTCATTACATTGTGAGAATGGAGAATATTCCTTCTGTAATATGAACTCTGGAGGGAAGCCTGGTGGGCGTAATGCAGATTATTAGCAAAGAAAACACGGAATGTGGAAGTGGGGTCCAAAAGTGGTGCTGGTTACATAGACTCTAAAGTCAGCTTTCTCAGGCCTTTGATGTGCAGAGGAGTGTAGTATGTAAAATGCATGGACACGATTTTCTGGAAGTGGCTTTGGGATAGTAAGACTGCATATCCAATATTGGCACAGGCACATGGGTCTGTTGTGAGAAGCATGTATCCGCGCCATAAGAATCTCCTCCGGAAAATCCTGTCTTGGTCGTGGTAGCGCTACAAGCACAATTAACTCTGTGAGAACCACATCTGTGATGAGAACTCCCTGGCTCAGCATCCCTGGTAAATGACTTCATGTCTGGACTAAACCCAAACCACCCTGCGATGTCCGGAGAGAGGAGGTCTTGATGGACGCAAGGCCCCTTTATCTAAAGCCACCCAAAGCCCTTCTTCTGTGTTTCCTCTTCCTCTGTTCTCTCTGTTCCAGATAACCAGGTGATAGCTGCTGAGAGCAGAAAGAGAAGACAGCGTCCTTGTCACTGCAATTAAGGGCACATCACTCAGGCTCATGAAAGGCAAGCTTGGCATCTGACTTTCCATTTTCTTCTGTTTGTGAACATGTCTAACTAATACCCTTAATCTTTGGTGAGATTTATGGGAGACAGGAGAGCAGCTGTTCTCATGATTTTGTGTGTACCTGGTCTCAGTGAGTGAAATTTTACTCTTTATTAAGCACTTGGAGAAGGTGTTAACATATGCCTTCCAATGTTTCTTTAAGGACAGTTTATGTATTTGTTCTTATATAGTTCTTACCACAATGTGATGAAATATTGATATTAAGTGAAATTCAGTGGTCATCATTATTTTAATTACCAGTAAATCACCATGTTTCATACAGTTTGATTTGTACAGCCAGAACTCAGACTGGATCATTAGACTCCAGATCTGGACTCTGCGTGCAAGCTCTAGATACTGAATCACAGTTGATTGCTAAACCTATAACTACTCGTAAGCAGTAAGAGTAGTTTTGTTGGATAACATGTAAGGTTCTCGTCATCCTTGCATAGATTGTTAGTGTATGTATGCTGTTAGGACACACACACTAGCTATATTTGTTATCCTATAGATACCCTGTTGTGTCAAGAATTGTTCCTGGCCAATGTAAGTACAGTCATGGAATTTAGACCCTAAATCATTTCTTAAAACACTGAAGGAGGGAGAATTCTCATACAATTCCCTATAAACAATTTTGGCCTAAAATACTAAACAAATGCTTGATTACTAAAAGAAGTCCAAGGCCATCTTTTCTGATAACACAAAGAAATCACTAAATACTAGAGACAGAAGTATGCCTTGGTACCATCTCATTCCACTGTACCTGATTGTGACTAGAAAAGCAGACATTCTGAGAGACGAGAGAATCTGTCTGAGGTCATATTTTAAATGGTGACGTCCACACCTCTATTTTCTAACTCTTTCTGTAACTTTTATATGTATTTAATTTTACGTGTATTTTACTTTTATATGTAATTCCGTGTGTACTTGTATGTATTTAATGGGATATGTATTTGTGAGAATGTAATTGTGTTCAACCAGCACCTGTAAAAAATGAAGAGGAAAACTGTTAACTTTAAAATGTAAGTGCAGAGCTTTACATACTGCAGACATCTCTTAGAATGAACAGAACCTGTCACTTGTGAAGCTGCTCCTCCCTTGCTTAAGTCATAAGCTGCACCGTGTCTTTCCTTCTGACCATCTTCTGCCTTTTGACAGGGTCTTAGATTCTTGAGTTTTATTAGTTTTCATGAATAAACCTAAGGCCAGTGCTTCTCTGTTGCTCACTCTAAAACCAATAACCTCCTTGAAAGCTAGGAGGAAAAATTAGCTTTCTTGACTATTCTAAAATTGAAGCTTTCAAGTGGATTATCATACAAAGAGTTTTCTTTCATTCCATTGATTTTAAATATTCCTATTCCCATGCTAACTTATTAGTATGAAATTCAATAATTAACAGTAGGTTTTTCATCTGAAAAATATAACTCAAAAGGGAAATACATTTATTAAATCTCTCACTGAAGCATATGTGCCCTTTACATCCTACTTGCTTCTCTCTTCCTGTGATTATGATGGCCTGCTCGATTCATTTTGGAATTCACTCATTAGCCACTTCGCTTTGACCTACCTCTCTCCTTAAAATTTTTTGGATGATTAATATATTCTTGGCTCCTGACCTAGCAGAACTTTAAGTTACCTGAGAATCAGTGTTTTAGCACTTATGTAGGATTTCCATAAATACCTCAAAAGCTGTATCTCCCTAGCAAAATCTTCCCAGTGGAACTGAATTCTTCTTTTGGTTAAGCATGCTAGACATTTCTGAAGTAACAAAGGTTATGAAATTTTGAAGAGGAAGCTAGAACTCACATCTGGAAACCGAACACAGGAGGTGTGTGATAATTACCAGAAACTGGGTCACCAGTGGGTGTGGAATCCTCACCCCTTTCCCTGTCCTTGGTGCTCCAGATTGACTCACAGAGAGGTCCACACCGCTGCCACTCAGTGAGAACGGAAATTGGGCAAGATCGTCGTGCTTGTCCCTCTGCCTGGGACATCTTTTCTAGGTACAACCACTCATTCTTGCATGCTGGCTAAATGTCGCTTTCTTGGTGGGACCATCCTCAAACAAATCGTTTTGTTTTTTTTTTTTTTTTCTCTACCTTGACTGTGAACAAACTCTAAGCTTTCTGGGTATGTACTACATTTCTTTTTAACAATAAAATATAGTAATAGAAAAAAGCATTAGAAACAATACAAGATTTCACTAAATAAAGCAATAGCAGTCCAACAATGGTTGCAGTTTTACATGATGCCATCTTTAACCTTGTTCAGATTACCAGATTTAAATGTGCAAGATTCATTTAAAGAAGAAAAGCAAAACAGAACAGAACAATAACAAAGAAGTTATAAGAAATTCAAAAGAGGCAAAAAATCATAGTCAAAAAAAATTAAGCACTAACTACTGCTTTCAAAAGACCAGCAGAAACTGAAAATACAATTATCTAAAACCTTCTGCATGTGTACACAATCGCTCTTCCAAGTGTTTCCTTGGGAAGTTTGGAAAACGCTGGACACAGCAAGCACAGGGGTTCTTGCACCTACGGCGGCCTTGTGAGTTAGCTAGAGGGGTCTCCGTGTCTGAGGCAGTCTCTAATGACCAAGGGGCTCATCCCGGCCTTGGCGTCCACAGCTTCAGATGCATCAGCTCTGAGTACTGCAATAAGTTTGCCCCATGTGCTGCGCATGCTCTCAAGCGGCTGCTCATGACGCTTGCTGGTGTTCTGTGCTCAGCTCCAGCAGCCTGGGCCCAAATGCCATGGCGCCAAGGAGGCTTAGAGACCCTTCTGACTTCCACACTCTAGGCACTGAAGCACCGTCGTTTTCCTTTCTCTTTCACCCCAGCAGAACCACTCAGGTGGCAATCCGTCTGGAATACCCGAGGACACCGTCTCATTGTCATGCCTTCCGCACGTGTCTTCTCGCTCTTTCCCCGTCTTCACCATCGACCTCGTGTGCTCATTTCTCCGCTGTCGTCCTTTGTCTCCGACTGGCCCCCTGTATCTCCGTTCCATCTATGCAGTTCTCAGCAACTGCGTGGATTCTCCAACTACAGCAGAAAGAAACACAAAATCGCTCTACAGGCAGACACAATTCAGAAAATCTACATTCCCACGTACAAATCCCTTGACCTACAGGATCTGGCACTTCTGTCCTTATACACCTAGGATTATTTCAAGATTGATGTAATGTATTCAAGCAACTTGCATTGTTCCCAGAATAAAGTGTGTCTTTTCCTACTTTAAGATGATAATAACACTATCATAATAATACACTACTAATTATGCTCTGTTCCTCAAAAACTACATTAATTCCCTGTGTGTGGATGTATAAGATTATGTATACACACCATATACATATATATCTATATCCATGCATGTATGTGCACATATACAGTCCACCGAAAAATATATGCATCAGGCAAAGAAAAGTTATATAAATAGTTTAGCCAACATTTATTGAGATTAATACCAATTACCTTTGGTCTCTATAATTACAAGGGGTGCTCAAAGTGGTGATTCTCAATTCCCAGGCATTTATTAGCCTAGCAACACTGAAGCATACAGACAATTTTGGCAGACGGCATACGTATGTGTCCCTCCCGATGAGCGTGAGTGTATGTGTGTATTCTGGATGAATTGGCTCCCATATGTTCTACAGAATAAAATCCCAGTGTCTAATACTATCTGTATTTAAGTCAAAAGTGAAATGATTCCATCTGTGCACCTGCCTTGTTCTTCATTCAGATTTCCTACTGCAGGCCAGGGAGAGAGCTCTGCAGCATAAGCCCCCGCCTGGCACACACAAGGTCCTCAGTTCGATTCCTGGCTGCACAACAAAAGAAAAATGTTTGCTACTGGAGACAGCACCCAAATTCCACAGTCCACCGTACCTCGCGCAGACTTTTTCTCTGTGATTTAATTCTAGCTATTTTTTCCACTGCTAAGAACGCCTCCCCATCTTTGAATGCTAGAAATCCTCCCCGCTCTTCACGATCTCTTGAACATTTTCGTCTGCAAATTCAAACTTAATTGCCCCCTTAATGAATGACCGTCGTGTGGTATTTTCCTTTCCTGTGTACTTCATCACTTTTCTGTCTGCATTTCTGTTCGTGCATGCACACACACACATCTGGTCTCTTCTCCTGAGCAAGTGTTGGGTTTTACTTAGCCTTTTCTTCCCAGAAGCCACTGTGATCAAATGGCACGGCCTGTGTCTTCCTCGCACATTAGTTGAACTGAATAAAAACGGGCTATCAGGGCCAGGGAGATAGCTTAGCGGTCAGAGTTCCTGCCTACAAAGTGCAAGGTCCCGGGTTCCATCCCTGGTACCACATGCCATGCCAGGCCCTCTCCCAGCTGGCCTCTAAAAATGGGTGTGGTGATGAATACCTGTAATTCCAGCAATGAGGAGGCTGAGACAGGAGGATCAGTATAAGTCTGAGATGCATAGTGAAGCCCTGTACCAGATACATAGATAAATAAGGAAAAAAACAGTTTTTTTTTTAAATAATTGGATTATCAGACCTTGGGCTATTAGTATGTGGGATGTACATTATTTAATCTATTATCAATATTTAATACGGTTACATTTCTGCATCCAGAACATGTGAGAAAGATAGATAGACTTCGTCAATATCTGGCGTGTGCAGAGGGGTGTGCCGTTCCTGAGTTCTTTACTAGCAAGCCATGTTGTATCACCGAGGGGCTAACATGTATTTTTTCTTCTTCTTGCAAGCAGCCCCAAATATACATAACTTAAAGAGAAAAATATAAAGGAAACATTATAGAACATGAGGAAATAAAGCTTTTGCAAGAGAGAACGAGTCCCAGAAGGAGGGGGTGAAAGAGACGCAAAGGAACTAGGATGTGATGTGTACATGCGCTGACACCCCGGGTTGAAGGGAAGCGCCATGTACGACCAACACGTTCACTACTCCACTGCAGTCTGCTGTGGACCGGCAGCACAAACCAAGGCCTTTGCTCGCCCTCGTAAGGGGTGCGAAGCAGCCAGTGCACCTCCTGATTAATTCAGGAACAGCACAAGGAATTAATAGACAAAGCTCTGTTTCTGACGTCGTCGGCCTTGGGAATCCACCCGACAAACAGATGTTCCCTTTACGCAGAGTCTCAATTTGCCTGGGGCTGCGCTGCTTATCATACTTGTTGTGCAGCTGGAGTGTCACGCAGGAACACGTGAAGTTCATCACTTGAAGAAGGAGAGAGATGGCAAACGCTGCCATGTCTGAGCCTATATCCCAGAAAGAGATCTTTTATTACAGCAGGAAACGGTTCAGTTAAAAGGCAGACAGAACTCACAAACACGAATTGCTTAAATGCACCAAAAATATACACAAAGTCGTAACATCTCTTTGTTATCTCTAGAGGACTTTCATGCTAACCTATCCACACACCTGCTTGATATGGTATAGGAGTGCCTATCAACCTCCAGATATCATAATAAGGCAATAATAACGGTTCTTTGCAAAAGCCACATGTTCCTCTTCTGAAACGTGGAGATAGTGGAATGAGCTTTCTAGTGAGACAAGTGAAATCACTCCTGTGAGGTGCTTAGTAAATTCTTAGGCATGTAGTAAGCATTTAGCATGTGATAGCTCAGGGTAAAGATGTAAGACAAAGAAGCAGAAGAGGAGGAGGGGGAGGAGGAGGAGGAGGAGGAGGAGGAGGAGGGAAATTAAAACAGCAAATATAAGTTTTGTTTTTAACTCACTAGCCATGTTATTTTGGAAAAATTGTTGAATTTCTGGTTCCTGATTTTCTTCATCTGTAATTTTAGGGTGACATTATGTACCTCCCTCACAGCTACTGTGAAAAATCAGTGGGCGTGGTACCCTGGGTACCTCAATTCAGCGGTTCTCAACCTGTGGGTCACGACCCCAGCGGGGGTTGAATGACCAAAACACAGGGGTCGCCTAAAGCCATCGGAGAACACGAACTTAAACCCATGCTATGCCATGGTGAAATGTTAGTTATTGGAATTAGTGATAAATATTTCTCAATGTATAATTAAGTATTATTTTGTGACTAATCACTATGTTTAAATTATGTTTGATTTGTAGCAATGAGAATACATAATGCATATCAGGTATTTACATTCCAAATCATAACTGAAGCAAAATTACAGTTTTGAAGTAGCCACCAAAATTATTTTTTGGTTTGGGGTCACCACAACATGAGGCACTGTATTGCAGGGTCACGGCATTAGAAAGGTTGAGAACCACTGGTCTAGTTAGAAATAGGTAATAAAGTGGGTAGAAGATGGCAATTCTCATTTTATCCACAGTGGTAAACAAACTGGGTGACACATGTAGCACGCCACACGCAGTCATTTGTTGCGGTGGTAAGTCCAGATGGAGCACTGGTCGCTTCTGGACAAATACCAGAAAGTTCTTTTCTTGTCAACCTGAAATATCAAAAATAGAAGTTTTCTGTATTTCATTGACCCTCTCTTCAGGACCTTCCAGATAAAGTGCAAATTCTTTTCCTGAGGCACACCCAGTTTCCAGTGCCTTACCCAGACAAGGAAAATGGCTACAAGGAGCCGTTGTTAAGAGTCTCTTTATGTCCTGCCCCCTGAGCTGAAAAGGGGTAGCTTGCTTTCAAGATTTGGACTGTGTACGACACTACGTTCTGGAAAAGAGAAAGAAATGTTAAAGGCAGACGTGGGTGTGAGTGAAATCGCCACTTCCCGCTTACTTACTGAGTGCAGAGCAGTGGCCATGCTAAGACCAAAGGGCCGCGCACGCTGGACAGTCCTGTTATTCGCGAGCACACAGGTCCCTTAGTGCTTGATATTGCTTCAAATTAGCATTTTCTATTTGAAAAAGCCCTAACTCTTCTAACTGAACAGAATTAGGAGTAATTGTCCCCTGGGTTGGGTATCCCTGAATGCCAGGAGTATGCCACGAAATAATCTTGCATGCAAGGAGCTATGCTGTGCAGATGCACATGTGGAAAAGCTCCCAGTGGTGCGAAACAGGCACCGAGTCCCTGACCGCAGTGGTGAAGGCACAGAGATGCCCTTGCCGAGCTCGTCCCTGTCCCAGCTGACTTACATCTCCTCCCTATGCTTTGATTCGTGTGTGGCTCTCCACCCACAGCAGGCTGCACAGCTTCAGGTCCTTCCTACTCCTGGTACGAACCTGTGTGTGTGTGTGGTGTGTGTGTGTGTGTGTGTGTGTGTGTGTGTGCGTGTGTGCACACAATGCGAGTTGCTAACCTGCTTTAGTGAAGCCAGGAAAAAAGAATAAAGAATGACTACGTGGCTGGGCGTGGTGGCTCACGCCTGTAATCCCAGCACTCGGGAGGCTGAGGCAGGAGGATTGGTGCGAGTTCGAGACCAGCCTGGGCTACAAAAGTGAGCTCAGGACCAGCCTCAACTGCATAGCGAGACCCTGTCTCAAAAAGA
>PVJA010017910.1:0-40863 GCA_004027025.1 Myocastor coypus | reverse complement strand
CCCAGAGAAAAACATTCTCTCAGGCTTTCACAGAAAGCAAACTGGCCAAGCAATGGCCGTGACTCGTCCCGAAGGCTGACACTAACAACAGTTCTACAAAGTACTGTATATGGTCCCAAACTTAATCCTGAGGGGATTTGACCCTGGAAGATACAAAAAATGAATGTTTCGTTATACAGGTCTTGCTTTGACTTGCCCTTGATCACTCAGAAAAAAACAAAAAAACAAAAAAAACAGCTTAATTACAATGCATGAAACTCAGAGTTAGATTGGTGAGATGAGCTTTAGGAGGCTTAGATCAATAGCCTCCAACATTACAAGTTTCACTGGTGGCCCACTGCAACTGCAGAACATTTGACTGTGTATGCATCTGCTTCCTCTTAGTCCAAAGAGAAGAATTTTCTTTTCTTTTTTCTTCTTAGCAACATCAATAGGAAGGTGGGTCATGCCCACACACTGTGCTCTGTAGAACTATTGTGAGGACAATATGCAATGTGTCAACTCTTAAAAAAAGAAAGGGGAAAAGAAAAAAAAGAAAGTAATGTTTATTGAAAGTGTTAATGTTTAATTGTTTGATCAATCTTATATACCTATATGTATTAATCTAAACTGATCTGATGATGAAAATATATAATATAACCATTGTTAAATTTAAACAATAAAAATATTAAATCATGAAAAAACAACAACAACAACAAAGTATAGAACTTAATGTTTGCCCTGCTGGATTTTGGACTTGTTCTGGCCCCAGAGGTTTGTATCTTCCTATGTATATCTTTTGAAACATCAATGTTTATCTTGTGCCACTGAAAGTAGGATATATTTAACTTTTCATATGTATAGGAGCTCACAGTTGAGAGTTTTCCTTGGATCTTGGAGGATACTTGGAACTTGGACTTTTCAGCAATGCTGAAACTGTTGGGACTTTGACAGTTGTTAGAGATGGACTAAAATTCCTCTTGGGCAAAGGAATGTGCATGAGATCTTGGTTGTCCAGGAGCAGAATGTTAGGGTTTGTGTTTAGTTGTCCCCCTGAAGGGTCATGTAAGTCATGGGGCAGAGGCAGCTCAAGAGGCAGTGAGCAGCTTGAGAGGAGGAGCTAGAGAACCAGGGTTTGGCTCAAAGGGCGGGGAAGAGAGGTGCAAGCCATTAAACTGGCAGCATGTGCTCTGTCTTTTTTAGAGGTGTGGAGCCTGTCATCCTGGTTACGGCTATAACTAAGCTTCTCTTTCAGACTCTGTAGCATGGGGCGGCAGTGTCTGTGACTGAGGCAGCCTGTGCAGAGAGATGATGTTTGGAGAAGACAGAGGCACTGACCCTCTTTCCTGAGAAAACAAGGCTCCAAGGTCTTGCTATGTAATTTAGGTCATTTTGAACTATGAAACCTTATAACTGTGAGCTAAATAAACCTTTCCTTCCTTCAAAAATAAAATAAAATAAAAGCCTGTTTTCTACTTGTCATACGGAAGTTGTGAGTCGACTCATTGTCCCCAGGTAGGACTGAATCTGCATCTGTGGATTGAATGTCTAGGATTTTTCTAGTTTATTCCACTTTGTGTTTATCAAGAATAGAAAGGCAGCCTTCCTAAGTCCTTCTCTGTAAAAAAAAAAAAAAAAAGAAAAAAAAAGCTTAAATTGTGGTAGCACCTTGTTACAACTCTAACTTTTGTTTATATAAATAAGTGTGTAATCAATCAGTAAATACACGACTTAACCTAGGGAGAGAGTGTACAGGATAACTTAAAGAGCCCTGGTTTGAGCCAGTCCTGCACCATGGTAGTCCAGGCTGCTAAGATAGGCCAGATGAGAGTGACACCATAATTCATTTGAAGTCAGTAAATGTTAATGGGGTATACAGTCCGTGTATAATAGTATTAGGGTATTATCTGCATGTAATTCTTCCCAGAAAAAAGGAAGTCTGATAGATATTTTTGAATTCAGCAGCCCAGGATTCTGTGTCTTTGGTACAGTTATGAATAGATAATCTTGAATGATGAGGATTGGACTTTTTATGTGGTGCTGATGAGCCAAGTTAGGGCCTTGTACATGTTAGGCAAGCACTGTACCACTGAGCTATATATCCAACCCTGGACACTTATGAAATGTCTTTTGTAGCAGGAGTTACTTTCTGTGGTTAGCATTAACCTTAAAAGGTAAGTGTTTTTGTTTTACAGTGGTGTTACATAATTTGTCCCAAATTTGGTGGGTATTACGGTGACAATTCAAATCTGTTTAATTCCTAAGCTAGACTTTCTTCTAACATTGCCCATTGGCTTTGTTCCTGTACTCAACACAACTTAAGGGTTGAGAAATTAACTTAGTGCATGGTTTCAGTATATTCAGTATACTGAAACTTGAGGTTGGAAGGTGATGATGGGGCAAAGCTGAGCAGAGCAGGGGACAGTGCCAGAGAAAAATGGGAGAGGGAACTCAGAACCCTGGAACGCACTTCCATTATGGGAAGCTACAGTTTCCTAGATATTTCTTAATCCAATGAAGATGACATATCAGAGTGGACACCATATATGCCTTAAAGATGAAGAGGAAGACAATTAATGTGCACTGTTTATATTGTATATTGTTTTAATTTGGTATGTGGCTTTATCCTTGAGAGAGAGAGAGAGAGAGAGAGAGAGAGAGAGAGAGAATGTGGTTTGGATCCTTGTGGGAAATCAGAAGTGTTGTATGTTGTTGTGTGTTTGTTTGTGTTGTTTGAAATAGTGTTTCACTTTGTAATTTAGTCTGGCCTTCAATCCACTTATGTAGTCCAAGTTGGCCCTGAATTCTCAGCAATCCTCCAGCCTTACTCTTTACAGTACTCAGTTTATAGTTGTGTACCACCACATCCAGCTCCAGAAGTGGCAATATTTGAGTTTTATAGTTTGCCCTCAGAACCAATGGCAAAATAATTAATGATTACACCAAATATGAGGATTGTTTTGCTCTCATCAAAGTATGAGTTATGTCAACTAAAATGATAATGTCAAAGCAGAAATAATACTTGCTGTTGCTGATCTTTTCATTTTAGTGTGCTCTTATTATTATTAAATTTTATTGGCAGTACTGGGGAGTGTGCTGTGTTAAGGACTAAGACAGGTCTTCATGTGATACCTAGTTATATTCAGTTAGTATTCCAGATTCATTTGCTCTCAACATTTGCTCTTGATTCCTTCTAATCACGTTCATGACTGAAAAAAAGATACAAAAGTTCAAAAATCCTAATGGAATCCTTATCTTAGGCTAAGTTACTACTGATTCAGTTCTTTACAGCTATCAGTTATGCAATGGACCTTATTTAAATTGACAGTGATATTCCCTTCTTCCTTGATCTTAATTGCTTTGCTAGTTAATTGTAAAGTGCTAAATTTTACACGTGTAGAAAGTAAAAGTTAGATTTTATCCCTCCTCCTGAATTCTTTGTACAAAAGACTTAGATTGGCTAGGATAGTCTTCATGTTTTCAAACCTTTCATAACCTTTGTTGACAATGACTTTTTGAAAATAGGCTGTCTTTAGTAGACATTGTTTTGAGCAACAAAGTTGTGGAAGAATGGAAATATTTCCAAATAGAGTTTAAAAAAAACATTCTCTCTGTAGTATAAATATCCTCTAAAAAGTAATTATTTTCTTGGTCATAATTAAAGTGTTATACTTACTTTGAAAAAACAGATTAAGTATGTTTTATGTTTTGGAAAATACCTCCTAGGTGACATACACTAGTGTAGCCATTTGTCATGACATAAGTGGTTGGCATTTTTGCAACTATACCCTGTATAAAAGGAAACTGTTTATCTTTAAACTAGTCTTGCAGATACTTGGCCCTAAGAGAAACCAGGAAACTAGAAAGTTATTGTTACTCTCTTTACAAGATTAAATGTTTGTCCTGCTGGAGTTTGGTCCTACTTTGGTCCCAGTCCTGTCTATCTTCCTGTTTCTGCCTTTGGAAAGGGAATATTTACCCTGTGCTATTGTATGTTGGCAGTGTTTATCAATCTGTTTGATTTTTACAGGGGCTCACAGCTAAGATTTTGCTTTGAGTCTTAGGAGACTTTGGACTTGGACTTTCCACTACTGCTAGACCTGTGAGGATGTGGCAACCTTTAGAAATGGACTGGGTGGCCTTTGTGTGAGGAGATAGGTGTGGTTATTTGAGGGGCCAGGGGTAGAATGTTATGATTTAAATCTGGATGTCTCCATAAAGCCTCAAGGACTCAAAAGGGGGACTTTTGGAAGGTGACTAGGTTATAGTGACATGAGGTGGCTGATTGCTGCTAGAACCTATAGTCTGGTCTGAAGAGACTGGTCAGTGAGTGCTTGGCTGGAAATGTTTATCTTCCTCTCCAGTGCCTTTCATGTTCTGCTTCCTTGCTGCCATAACGTGAGCGCCTTTCTTTCTGCTTTTTATTTGGCCTTGGAGCCAGTGGGCTATGGACTGAAATCTGTACCATGAGCCAGTGTAAACCTCTCCTTTAAGTCACAGGTGCCAGTATTGTGACTCAGTGATGACAAAAATGACTTGCTTATACTTAGAAATTTAAATGAGCCACAAATGTGGGACAGAACATTTGGGGCATATGAAGACGGAAATTCCCCAAATTCAGCTTCTTAGATGGTTCTCTAATATTGACAGATCCCCGTGTTTCAGAGGCTGTCATTGCTTTTGCATGCTTTAAAAAACCTTCATCTATTTTAATTGTTCATTTAAATCATAAAACAAATATGTGCTCTGTCTTAGTTGCTTTCCTCATTGCTGAGACAAAATACCCAATACGTATAAGGTTAGGGAGGAAAGGTTTACTTAGCTCAAAGTTTGTAGAAGTTTCAATCCATAAACTGGTCAGTGCCAAAGTGGCACATGGCAGACAGATGCATAGAGGAGAAACACTTCATGGCAGGCAGAAGGTAGCAAAGCATGCAAGCAGGGGGTCCTAGCAGCGTCTTTCTGTCCATTTTATATTCTGTCTAGAATAGTGGGATTAGGTGATGCCAAGCAAATCAGTGGACCAAATTAGTAATCACACACCTTCAATTCCAGCATAACACCCTCGAGATTCATCTACCTCTGAAAAAGCCTCACCTATGACTACATGAGGCTTTGGGAGGGGGGGACATGGAGACACAGCCATAGCATGCTCATTGCAAAGGAATTCAAGCAGGAAAAAAAATATATATATATAAAGTAAGAAGTTGGCCTGTAAGGATACAAAATCAATGTTAATCAATAGCTTTTCTTTTTTTTAATTTTATTTATTATTTTTATTCTTGTTTCAGAACGCTTGCTTGTTTATTCTCTCATCTTTATGGCCGGCTCAGCCCACCCCTGAGAGGGCAGGGCTGGCGCAGCATGTGGTGCCGGGGATTAAACCGCGGTCCCTGAAGCTGCCCAAGCTTTCCCAAGCAGGCGCTCCAGACCACTGAGCCATCCCGCCAGGCCCATCAATAGCTTTTCTATACCAATGATGAATTGTTAAAGAAATTAGGCAAGTAATTGTGTTCATACTAGCTTAAACACAGCACAACAAAAGAGCAAGTAGAGCTCATCCCACTCAAGGAGGTAAAAGGCCTCTACAATGCAAATTGCAGAACACTAAAGAAAGAAGTTGAGGAATACAAGTGGAAAGTTCCCCACATTCACAGGTAAGCAGAGTAGTGTGAAAGTGGTCATGTGACCAAAAGCAAGGCACACAGATCCAATCCAGTTTCCAGTAAAGCTCCAGTGACAGCTGTTTACCACATCTCCTTTGAGAATGAAGGCCATTCTCAAC
Source organism: Myocastor coypus (assembly GCA_004027025.1). Classification (NCBI taxonomy): domain Eukaryota; kingdom Metazoa; phylum Chordata; class Mammalia; order Rodentia; family Myocastoridae; genus Myocastor; species Myocastor coypus. The sequence goes on along the minus strand of PVJA010017910.1, from coordinate 35,099 downwards.
AGTAGTACTGTTGCCATTCCAGAAAATGTCAGATTGAATCTGAAGGGATACAGTTGCCATGAAACCTCCAAAGGACTGCAACCGCAACAAAGGTAGAACTCAGTCTCCTTGGAAGCTCTGTGTTGGCTACTGTGTACCATCTGCAGTCATGTACGGAACATGATCAAAAGTGTTAAGTTGGGATTCTATTACAAGATGAGGTTCATGAAGAAAGCTAACACTGAGTTATATATTCCCCAACACATAATTCCTTAGTATTAACTAGAAATAAAACTCATCTATTAGTTTAGACTGAGACATGAAATAGAGATAAAGTAGAACATAAAAATTTGCAAGAACCATTTGGGGCAATTCACATTTCATTACAGGATACCACACAACACTATTTTATACCTATGTGTTTCCATGTTATTATTCAGGAGAATGGGTTTCTTGTCAGAGTCTGGAATTTACTGGGTGAAAAACATATCTGTGTTTGGATGAGGGCAAGTATTGGTTGCTCAGTATCTCAAGCCCAGAAAGATGAGCTAAACCTTGAAAGAAATGACATTAGCTTTATTTCAAATTCAGCTAGTTTGATTCAGCAAGTCGTAACAGTCAGAAACAAGGATATCAGAAAAGTTTGGGATGTTATCTAGTTCTAAAAAGGTGATAGTTCCCAGCCCAGTGAATAAGATCCAAGAGGTGTTCAGCCAAGAAACAAGCTTCTGGATTAGAAGACCAATCTGTGACATTGTAAAGACATAAGGAAAGGTCTCTAACTGAAAAAAAATTCTAATGAGTTTCTTCATAGAATTACAGAAAAATGATTATAAAATTAATGTGGAAACAAAATCCAAATGACCAAAGGACTCCTAAGCAAAAAGAGCAAAGCTGAAGGCACAGTACTCAATTCTAAGCTACGCTACAAAGTTATACTAACAAAGATAGCATGGCACTGGCTCAGAAACAGAACAGTGGAATACAACAGGGCACACAGAAACAAACCATGCCAGCCACAGCCATTTGATTCTTGTCAGAGGAGCCTACAACATAAGTTAGAGACACGATGATTACCTGTACTAAATGAAGACAAATGGAGTTACAACTAGCAGGGCTTGTGGTCAGAGGTGTGCTGTCAGATTTGGTTTGCCTTTGAAGATCATAGTGAGCACTTTGTGAGCTCTCTTGGGTGCTGTCATGTATATCTTATTTAAGATGGGCAGTGACATTCTTTGTATCATGAGATTGAGTATTATATTCAGGCATAGTGTTAGCAGTGCAGAGAGATTTGCAACTTAAATCTCTGTGCTTTTTTTGAGAGGATTTTCTGTAGTTTTGCACACCTTTTATAGATATGGCAGTTGATCTGAAAAATTAAGTAACTTACAAAATACCTTCCTTTAAGCAATGCAGAAACAAAATTAAAAGAAAAAAGCCCCTTCTGGCTTCAAACTTGGGATCCCCCTACCTCAGCCTCCAGAGTGCTAGGGTCACTGCTGTGCACCACTACACCTGGCTCCTTTGTTCTTTATGTGTACCACCTTGCCTTAAAAAAACTCAGGAATGAAGCTATCCCTGATTTCCCTCAAGTGGAATACATATAACAATAAAAAATATAACAGTAAAATAACATACTTATTTTTATTATATGGTGGCTGGGTGTGTGATGGCACAGGCTGGAAGAGGCTGAGACAGGAATGTCACTGTGAGTGATCCTGCAAGGCCAGCCTGGGCTCCATAGTAAATTTAAGCCCAGCCTACACTGCACAGTGAGACTCCGTCTTATCAAAACAAAAGGAGACTCAGGAAACCTGAGCAACACTGGGTTCACCTGGGATTTTGCTAAGAGGCAAACGCTTCTGGCCCCCTCCCTGCAGATCCTGGTTCCGCAAACTTATGAAGTTGAATCTTTTTTCTCTCTCCCTTCTTCTTCTCCTCCCCCCTTTCAGGACGGGGCCTTGCTATGTAGCCCAGGCTGGCCATGATCAGCTTCCTTGCACAGGTGTGCAAATGAGTCTTGAATAAGTACCCTGGTGTAATCTGATGTGTTTGGCCTAACTGCACCCTAGTAAGTGCAAGTGCTAAGTGGATGGAGATTTTTTCATTTAGTTATAAAAACTTGTCCTGTAAACCGACTCCAAAGCCCAAGATATTTTTGAAAGTTATGTTAGCATATGATTTTGCTTAACTTCCTGCAAATTCTTCCATTGTGAAAATATACACCATTTATCTATTTTAGGTTTGTTTCTCCAATGCTTAATGGGAACTGCTTTGCAAGTCATTTAACTTTTCTGATCAGTTGTTATATTTGTAAAAACTGATGCAAAACTATATCACTTGGAGGGCCATCATGAGGATTTTAAAGCAATGGCATGCAAAAGTAGTGCAGTGTAGTACCGTGTATAGAGTGATGCTAATTAAATGTGAATTGCCCCAAGTGTTCCTTGTAAATTTTTATGTTCTATTATGTCTCTTTCTAATGTCTTAGATTAAACTAACAAGAATGTATTATTTTTCTAGTTGATATTAGGGAATCATGTGTTAAAAGGAATATAGCTTAAAATTTTTTTTAAACTTTATTTACTTATGTTATGGCCAGCTCGGCCTACCCAGGGGGTGGGGCTGGCCCAGCATGTGGTGCCAAGGATTGAACCACAGTCCCTGTGATTGCTGAAGCAGGCGCTTTAGACTGCTGAGCTGTCTGTTTGGCCCAAAAAGAATATATAACTTAATACTAGCTCTTCTTAACATTTTGATAGAGCTCATTGAACTACTGGGTAGGCACTATAGAAGTGAAGAATAATAATAGTGTTTTCATTTGGTACCAGGAATTATTGTAGTAGTTTTTCATGGATTATTTTACTTGTGGTCACACTACCCCTCTGAAATAATTGCTACTCCAATTTTATGTAGGGAAAAATTGAGATCCAGAAGTTAACAGATTGTCTAGATCCACCAAGGCCATTGTGTGACTGAATTAGGGCCATCCAACTATTGGTAATCCTGTGCTTCCTCTTAGAGTGGTCTTCAAACATATTTTTATTCTCAATTAAAAAAATTTTGGGGGGCTGGGGAGATAGCTCCGTGGCACAAGTGCCTGCCTGGCAAGTGCAAGGTCATGAGTTTGAACCCCAGTCCCACAAAAAAAAAAAAAATAAAATAAAAAAAATAAAAAAAAAAATTTAAAGCTTGGGTATTTCTTGTACATGTTTAAGTTGACTTAATTTTTTCCTAAGTTTAAGTAGTTGTACAGGATAGCATTTTATAAATATTAATATAAAAATGCAGTTTTAAAAATGTTTGTCAGCCATTCTTCAGAGAGAGTACTCACATATATTTTACCCCCTGACCCCAGTCCTGCTTGCCACCAGGTGCTGTATCACTGAACTCTTATCACCCTGCCTTTGCATCTTAAATATATAAATAACTAAAAAAATTAAATCCTAGCACTTGGGAGGCTGAGGCAGGAGAATTGGTGCAAGTTTGAGACCAGCCTGGGCTATAAAGTGAGCTCAAGGCCAGCCTGAACTGCATAGTGAGATCCTGTCTCAAAGAGTCAAAAAAAAAAAAAAAATTAGACCACCCAAAGTAAAAGGCCCAGTCAAAAATGGTACATGAAATGAATAAGCACTTAGAAGAAATACGAATGCTCAGTACACATGTGAAAAAATGTTCAACATCTGTGACCGTTAGAGAATTTCAAATTAAAACACTGAGATTTTGTCTGACACTGGAAAGAATGACTGCCATAGAGAAATGAAATAATACTGTTGCTGGGCATGGTGGCACACGCCTGTAATCCCAGTACTTGGGAGGCTGAGGCAGGAGGATCAGTGTGAGTTTGAGACCAGCCTGGGCTACAAAAGTGAGCTGAAGGCCAGCCTGAACTGCATAGTGAGACCCTGTCTCAAAAACACACACACACACACACACAAAATAAATAAAAAGAAATAATACTGTTGTAATTGTGGTGAAGAAGAAATTCTTCTACATTGTTGGATTCTGAACTAGTACAACCATTATGGAAATCAGTGTGGAGATTTCTTAAAGAACTAAAATTAGAAATCTCATGTGACCCAGCTATTTCCCATTTAGCCATTTTTCTTGAAGAGCTAAAGACATCATATTACAGTGATGCATGAATAGTCTTGTTTATAGCAGCACAATTGGTAATAAACATAAACTGTGCAAATTGCAATAGAATTCTGCAGAGGATGAATGTACAAAGTTAGTGGAAAGGACATAATGCTAAATAAACTTCCAACTACTAATGAAGAGCTTGTTAGACATTTTAAGATGTGTAACAGTAGATATTGATGGGGCTGGGCAGGATGGCTCAGTGGTCTAAAGCGCCTGCTTAGGAAAGCTTGGGTGGCTGCAGGGACCACACTTCGATCCCCGGCACCACATGCTGTGCCAGCCCTGCCTTCAGGGCAGGCTGAGCCGGCCATAAAAATAAATAAATAAACAAACAAAAGTTCTGTAACAGGAAAAAAAAATAAAATTAAAAAATTCTTTAAAAAAAACAGAAATTGAGGTCATACTGGATGAAAATACTATGTTTTTACGTATTCTTTAAACTTTATTGGTAAATGAAGTTTACGTTCATCTTAGGAGTAGTACATGTATATAACATATCTTGGTATTATTTATTCCTCTTCTCCCCATCCACTACCCTCCTGCCTGTAAATACCTTTTCTCCACTTTCTATATGTTTATTTATTTAATTAATTTTAATGAAAAGAAGTAGCAATGAGACAGTTTCAGGTTGCTAGGACATTGCATATTGTTGTCTTTGTAGTATTTGTTCAGAGTACAAGATGCAGACTTGACATCTTGTATAAACACTATTAGTACAAATCTTTCTTCTCATTGAACTAAGAGAAAGTAGCTGTATGTATATACCGTAATAGTAGTGGTTTACCAGCAGAACTGGCAATGTTGGAAGTTGTTGACTTGAGCCTTTTACAGCTCAGTATATTAACATGGCTTTACTTTTTTTTTTTTTTTTTTTTGCAGGTCCAGGATTTGAACTCATGACCTTGCACTTGTGCCACAGATCTATTTCCCCGTCCTGGCTTTACTTTTTTTTTTCTAATCACTTTTAGTAAGAAATACCAATATGATAGTTTCACAACACATTAGTAGTACATTCGCAATAATTGCCACATTGCGTATCGTCCTCATAATAGTAATACAGAGCACAGGGTGTGGACATGATACATTTTCTAATTGATATTGGTAAGGAAAGAAAAAAAAATTTCTTCTCTTTGGACTGAGAGGAAGTAGATATATACATAGTCCAATGTTCCATAATTGCAGTGGGTTACTGGTGAAACTGGCAATGTTGGAGGTTGTTGATTTAAGCCTCTTACAGCTCATCATACTAATCTAGTTCTGTGTTTTATGCCTCATAATTAAGCTTTTCTGCTGGGTGATCAAGGGCAAGTTAAAGCAAGACCTGTCTAACAAAACATTCATCTTTTGTATCTTCCAAGGTCAAATCCCCTCAGGGTTAACTTTGGAACCATGTACAGTGCTTTGTAGAACTGTTGTCAGTGTCAACCTTTGGGATGAGTCACGGCCATTGCTTGACCAGTTTGCTTTCTGTGAAAGCCTGAGAGAATGTTTTTTCTCTGGGTGACTCTCCCTAGACACACTATACTTCATTTATCCCTTTCCTCTGAGGTCCCATAATCTCCTTGACCAGAAAATACACCTCTGAGTTATAGGGTATTACAGCACAGGTTCTCTTATATCTTGAGTCCTTACTGACCTTCAAGGGCTAGGGCCAAAATATTGGCTATCCTCATAGCCCTTCTTTTTCTCCAATTTTTGATCTGTTAACTTACGTTTTCAACCCTCCAGCAGAGAAACTTCGTGTTACTATTACTCTATAACATAGGTAACTGAACTTAACCTCACTGGCTTTCTGAATATCAAACATCTTTGACTTAGCTTGAAATTGATATTTTCCATTGATTATTGATATTCTAATAACTCTATAGAATGTGATAAAAGCAGTTACACATTTTTATGCAGACATTTAGAAATCCAAGGATGTACAAAATTGTAGCCTGTCAATGGCTTTACTTTTTATACCTCATGGTTAGACTTTTTGACTGGATGGGTAAGACCAAGATAAAACAAACCTATCTAACAAAAAATGTAACTTTTGTATCTGACAAGGTCATTCAAGTTCCCTCATGATTTATACTGAAGCCATGTACAGCTATTTGTAGATCTTATGATAGTATCAGCCCTCTGCATGAGTCAAGGCCATTTTGCTCTCTGTGAAAGCCTGAGAGAATGTTTTCTCTCTAGGTAACTCTCCTTAGGCACACTATACATTGTTGATCACTTTCTTCTGTGGCTCCATAATCTTCTTGTAGAGAAAATTTGGGACACCATTGAGTTATAGGATGTTGCAGTATAGGTTTTCTCTCTTTTTTTTTTTTTTTTTTGTCTTTTTGAGACAAGGTCTCACTATGCAGCTCAGGCTGGCCTTGAACTCAATTTTGTAGCCCAGGCTGGTCTCGAACTCACAGTGATCCTCTTGCCTCAGCCTCCCAAGTGCTGGGATTACAGGTGTGCGCCACTACGCCCAGCTGTTACAGTATAGGTTCTCTTATGTCCTGAGTATTCACTGACCTTGCAGGGCTAGGGCCAAAATATTGGCAGACCTTGTAGCCCTTGTTTTTCTCCAGTTTTTTTGTCTGCCAACTTAAGTTGTTAACCCTTCAGAAGAGAGCTTAATGATATTATTCCCTATAACATGAACAGTTGAGCTTAACATCACTATCTTTCTGAATATCAAATGGCTAAGACATAACATGGAACATGTATTTTCCATAAGTCATTGATACTCTAAAATTTAAATCCCTATAGAATGTAAAAAAATAATTATGCATTTTTACACATAAATTTAGGAATTTAGCCATATACTAAATTGTAGTGGAATGATCCTATAGCATTTTTCTTGCCTCTTATTCTCTTTTATTATTATTATTATTTTATTATTGTTTTATTATTTTTAAGCAAACATTTACTTGGGAGAGTATAGCAATCAGATATGATATTAGAAGCAGCATGCATCTTGAAGACCAGAATTGAATGCATTCCAAGCATGGTTTTAGTGTTGAACAATGCAATCCTCAGTGTAGTTGCTTATTTCACAGATATTAGCATATATAGTTAATCTGGGTGAGAATTCTGCCAATTAACTGCTAGCTTCAAAAACCTGTTGGAGATTCTTGGGACAATTGTCTTAACCATCCTGTTCCCTTTTTCCACTTTCTTCTTCATTTTTAGTTCACGTTTATGACATATTATATTCATTATGGGTGTTTGGCACATGTACATGCCACATCTTCAATCCTTTACTTCCCTTTCCCCTCCCTCACCTCTCCCTCAGCATGTTGGACCCCTTCCAATTTGCAAAATATCTTCCTGTTTCCTTTTAACAATCCTTCATCTTGCTCTTTATTTACAATTTGCCTTACTCAAAAGAGATACTGTATGATATTTAAGCTAATTTGTTTCCCTTAATTTTATATTTTTCAAGTGTATCCATTTTTCTACAAATGTCTCAAACTTACCCTTCTTTACAGACAAACAATATTCCATTACATATAGACTGCATATTTTCTTCATCCATTCATTCGTGGATTAAGGGAACATTTTCTGGTGATTCCTTTAATGATTTCTGCACTATTTTGTTTTAATTAGTGTTTGCTCAAGAGCTTTGAGTACATTTTTCTCATCTGTCTTGGTTACTTTTCTCTCTTGTTGGGGAAAAAAAATACCAGACACACAACATTAAGGGAGGAAAGATTTATTTAGCTCAGTTTGTGGCTCCAAGGCAGAGTTTCATGGCAGAGAGCAGCAGTTTGTGGCAGAAGAAAACAATAAAACAATAAGAGCAAAAAGGGAGGAATAGGAGCAAGGGCAGACCTCTTTGCCTCCCTTACATGGCATTCAGACTATCTGCCATAGGGTGGGTGTAGTGCTCACTCCCATAATTCTAGCACTGGATCATGAATTAGTCACAAACTCTAGAAATCTGCCCCATGACTGCATGAGGCTTTGGGGTGACATCTAGCCCCCCAGCTTCCCAAAGACTCATGTACATCCCTTCATGCAAAAGGCATTTTAGTTCATCTCTAAGAGCTGACTAAGTTCTGTCGGTTACAGCATTGCTGAAAAGTCCAAGTCCTAAATCCATTCCAAGATCTAAGGCAAACTGTTAGCTGTGAGCCCCTTTATAGATGCAAAGTTAAACACTTCTAACATTCAACGGCACAAGAAAAACATTACCATTCTCAAAGGTACAAACAGCAGGATACAAAGCATTGGGATCAAAGCAAGTACAAAATCCAGAAGGGCAAACATTAAGTCTTACACTTTAATGTGGAGCATCCAAAACAATCTGTGATAAATTGTGAGCTCCAAAGGCTCAACTTAGTTCTGCCCTTATGGCACTTCTAGGAGTTGTAGCTCTTAGGGCTTCTATCTTAGGCGTGCTTTGCTCCTTCCTTGCAGCTTTCCTTAGATAATCCACGTTCCTGGTTTCTCCAAACTTCTGGTGTTGCCACTGCATCTTTGGCTTCACACTCATAAGTTCACATACTGTCCTCCCAGGGGCATACTGCCTGCCCTCCTAGGCTTTCTGAAATCTAGGTGGAAGCTTCTTAACCTCAGAACTATTACATTCTACATGCATGTAAAATCAGCGCCACTTAGATGAGGTCCAGATCTGCTGCCAGCTGGATCAGTAGCCAGGTTTTCTTGTCTCTTGGCTGTAAGGGTGAAGGGCCTGGATTGCTGAGTACTCAGAACCTGATTCTGAGGAACAAATTCTCTATGCTGCTGCCATTCTGGAACGTGGTGTTCTGTGGCTTTTTCCTCAAAGCAAAGCCTTTAACTTTTGCAGTTTCAAGGTTGCAAAGGATGGAGACTTGCTTCTTCTTGCTGCTTTTCTCCTGTTCTTTCTGGGAAATGGAGATCTCAACTCTATTTTTCCAGTCCACAACTCTATTGAAGCTTTTTTTTGGACAATCTCACATTTTTAAATCATCTACTGGGCTCTTTGTCTTGATTCTCAACATAAATCTGACTAAATGTCCCCAACAATAGTTATGCCGCTGGCTCAACATGTGACTGCCTTGAAATTTCTTTTGTTAGATTAATCATTCCACTGTCTTTAATCTCACTCTCAGTAAAAACAATCTCTGGAGACAAGCAAAATTCAGATAAAATTTTCTGCCAAACCATAACCTACATCATCTGGAGTCCAACAACCAATGTAGTCCTTCCCAGCAGCAATCTTCCAATCCAGGTCTTTATAGACAGGGTATCTGTCAGCTTTCTGGTTTTCTGAGCTCTGACTGCAATTTTTTTTACAGAACACCAGAAGGCATTCCAGTGGTTCTCTTTCAGGGACATTTCTAAACCTTCCCACAAGCCATTTCCAAAGATTCTTAAACCAAATGGTCAGGTATAGTCACAACAATGACCCTATTTCTCTGGTACCAAATTCTGTCTTGGTTACTGTTCTCTCCTTGTTGGGAAGAACTATTTGACGCCGAAAATTAAGGAAGGAAAGAGTTATTTAGCTCACAGTTTGTGGAGGTTTTGGTCCATAATCAGTTGGCTCCAAGACAGAGTGGCAAATGGCAGAGGGCAGCAGTTTGTGATGGTAGAAAATAGCAAAACAGCAAGAGCAAAAAGGGAGAAGCAGTGACAGAGAGTAAAATTTTCCATCTTTTATATTACATTCAGACCTTTTGCTCTAGGGCAGGTATAGCACTCACACTGATCTCAGCACTGGATCATGAATTAATCACAAACTCTAGACTCCATTCCATGACTGTATGAGGCTTTGGGGGGATATCTACACACAGCCATAACACCATTTATAACTTTTCCTCTGGATTGTTTTTGTTACTAAAACTACTGTTAAGTGTATAATTGGTCAGAAAAGTATAAATACATTATATATTCTAAAATTAAATGTAAAAACTTTTAGTGGGAATGAAGTAATACAGGTGAGTTGCTTTTTCCTTCTTACTAGTTGGTTCATGAATCTACAAGTGAATGTACTTACAGTTAGAATCCAATGGGGCCCAACATAAATTTTACATATACATTTTTTCTTTTATGGCTGGTTTAGGGTGGGTGCAGGGATTGAACCACCATCCATTGTGCCTGACTGGGATTGCCTGCACAGGCACTTAAACCACAGAGCTAACCCCAAAGCCATATATATATATATATATATATATGTATATATATATATATATATATATGTATATATATATGTATACATATATATATATATATATGTATATATATGTATATATATATGTGGCCTGCTCAGCCTGTCCTGGGGGTAGGACAGGTGTAGCATGTGGTGCCAGGAATTGAACCTCAGTCCCTACAGTTGCCTAAACTTTCTAAGCAGGCGCTTTAGACCACTGAGCTATCTCGCTGGCCCCAGGAATGTCTTAAGTTTATGAGAACCAAAGAATTGTGTAGTAGCAATGTCATTAGTTCTTTAAATGTGTCATTTCAAAAATAATTGTGTAAGCCGGGCGTGGTGGCTCACGCCTGTAATCCCAGCACTCAGGAGGCTGAAGCAGGAGGATTGGTGCGAGTTCAAGACCAGCCTGGGCTACAAAAGTGAGCTCAAGGCCTGCCTCAACTGCATAGCAAGGCCAGCCTCAAAAAGACAAAAAAAAAATGTGTAATATAATACAAAAATAATTGTGTAACATAATAAAAGCCCAGAAAATCTACTATTGACCCTGCCAGGAAGTTTTTATACTTTGATAGTATATGGTAGGGGGCTGGTTAAGAGAAAGGTAGGAGTTTATTGTGTAAGTGGAAGAAGAAAGCTTGTACAAAGAACTGCAGGACAGGTGACTCAAGATGATGCCACAATTGTACCTTAGGTAAATATTAAGCAAAAATATGTTTAGAGGCTGCAGATGGGATGTTTATACCCAAACCAGCTGTACCCGGGTACTCATATAGCCCCATTTGAGGAATGCCTCCCAAGACAGAAACATCCAGTGATGAATAATGAGGTCGTCCCTATTTCCCTTTCAGTGTTAGGATGCAGAACAGTGGTGGTGAGCTGATGCACCAGTGCCACAGTTGGCATGCAGAGCCATCTGTCACCATGGGAGCCAAGTGCATGAGCATTCACTATTCAGTTTTAATTGCACTGCTGGCAGCTTGTGATAAGCTAGTGGCGTTTGGGCACTCATCTTGGAAAGGCTTGCCATCATTGATACAGTCAGCACATTACAACACCATCCTGCATTCTGTGCCATCTAGGAAGCAGCTTACATACCAGTTGGCACTTGACAGTATTTTTTATCTTAACATAAAACAGGGATTGTCTGATAAAAAGTGCATTTAATTGTTGGGCTAAAGGTGTTTACCCCCCTTCCTTGGGTGCAATCTAATGTGCTCTCCACTCGACTGGAAGTGCACTCGGGTTACTGGTACTCAGTATGCATCCGGTAGACAGATGTCTGGATCACTTGTGTTACACTTGACTGTTCCTCCCTTTCCTACTGTCTTTCCATGATGTTCTGGGACATGATCCTCCTACTTTTTTTTCTACCTGTTTGTTTTTTCTGTAATTTCCTGGTCAGGCTGCTCTTAACTCATGTTAAATATTAATGTTTGTTAGGGGCTCATCTTAAGCCTCCTATCATTTTAGTCTGAGTAAGCTTCCCAAGGCTGTTTCTTCTTACTGTGTGCCTTCCATTATTCTGTGTCTGCAGCCCCAGTGACCCTCCTGAGCTCTAGACTGGACTGTCCAGCTGCTTCCTGGACACTTCACCCAGATGTCTCCTCAAGTACAGAGTTCAGAACTGAATGCCTTTGATTTCCACTAACCCTAACCAGCTTTTCTAGGCTCTATCTCAGTAAAGGACACTACTATCCAAGCAGCTGCCCAAACCACTGTCATTAGTGTTATTTTCCTGCCTTTCCTTTGTTTACCCTTCATGATGCCAATTAATTGTTCTGCTTCCTAAATATGGTGGAAAAATCCGTCCACCTCTAACTATCCTCAGTGTTCCTATCCTTACCAAATCAGTGGTTTAGCTTCTATTACATATGACTGCCTTGCCCGAGTTTGGCTTTTCTGTGGTTTGTGCTGTACGTGGTAGTGGAAAAGACCCACTTAAAGTTTGAGATGCCTCTTGACAACCTTGATAAAGACCTTCTATGGCTTCACTCAGCTCCTGCACCAATTTCAGACTGTAACAATCATAACAAGCCTCTTCCCATTCCACCTCCCCTTACTTGTTTAGGTTCATCTTTGTCTTTTCATTTTGGCACACTGAATTCTAAAGCAACTTTCATTTTCATGTAATCTTATATACTTTAAATATATGTCGTCTCATGTTGTTTCCCCTTCCTGGAACACCTTGCCAGTTAATTCCTGCTCAGCCTTCTGGTGGCAGTTTTTGATAGCTCTCACTCAGATGCCAAGACTTGAATCTATAGGCTGTTTTACCTCTTATTCAAGGAACAGTCGATTTCCTTTGTTAAATAACTATTCACTCCAACTAAATGTGTCTCATGCTATGCCTTTTTGTATCCTTTTGTCTCAGTCTCTGTTTTTCTTATCTCTGATGCTTGAGTCATATGTTGTCTGTTCACATCTTTGAAAAGGTTAACAATTTGTGTTCTTGTTTGTATGATTTCAAAGTGAACTTGGTTTTCCTCTTTAGTGTCTCAATGAAATCCTGGAGTCCGCAGATGCACCTTTAGAAGTCACTGAAGGCTTCATTCAGTCAATTTCTCTGTCAGTTCCATGGGGCTCCTTGCTACAGGATAATTGTGCCCTTGAAGTGAGAGGGTTGGAAATGGTCTTTCGGCCTAGACCTCGCCTAGGTAAGTATGTTATATTTCTGTTTTATTTGTTTCTGTTTTTACCCTTCAGAAATTGAGAAAGTAACATAACTACATTAAATGCAGTATTTATTATTTGCATTGTTTTTGTGAATACAAAATGTGTGTGATTATATCTTTAGAGATGTTTCTTTGTTTATTCACAGGAACTTCGTTATACAGATACTTGGGTTTGTATACTTGTTTCTAAAAAGGGATTTTCCTTCCCCCTGGGTACTAGGGATTGAACCCAAAACTTTATGCATGATAGGCAACAACTCTACCACTGAGCTACACCTCAGCCCTTTTAACATTTTGAAGCTGGGCATGGTGGCTCATGCCTGCAATCTCAGCACTTGGGAGGCTAAGGCAGGAGGATCAGTGCAAGTTCAAGACCAGCCTGGGCTATAGAGGTGAGCTCAGAGCCAGCCTGAACTGCATAGTGAGACCTTGTCTCAAAAAGACAAAAACAAAGCAAAACATTTTGTAATAAGAGGTTTTGTTAAGTTTCAAAAGCTGGCCTTGAGCATGTGATCCTTCTGCTCCAGCCTTTTGCACGGTTGGGGTTAGAGCCATGCACTACTATGCCTGGATAAAGAGCTCTGTAATTTAAAAATGAATGTATTGTGTCCCAAATAAGAAAGGGGTCTCAAAGACTGATGAGATATATTGAAAAGACACAGAGTAAACTTGAAGGGATTTCTGATGACCAAGAAGCTTGAGTACTAAAAAGGGATAATGGCAGTGATAGTTTATAACACTGAAAAAAAAAGATCCCTAAGTTCATACTACCATAAATAAATAAGCATGTAAAGTGAGCAGAAAGAAGAGAATTTTCTTCTTTTTAGCCAAGGACAATAACATTTGATTTTACATGCAGGAAGGGTGCAGACAAAGTCCTGTCCTGCCCAAGTTGGGAAAACGGCACTGTATACTTAAGGCAGCACATTTGTTTTCCATGGTACCCTAGAAATGGCCTATTCTGAGATATTATTAGGACCTGTTTTCAGTTTCTCCAAAGGAAACTGCTTCCTCTGTGGAGGCAAATCTCATCTGCTGGAACTACTTCAAATACACTGGTTTCCACAGCTGAGTTACAATTATCTACTTAAAAAATTTGCAGTTAACGTCCCAACTTTTTCTTAAGAGTACAATGGGCAAAGATTAAAGAAACAGATGAAGAATCATATTGTAAGTTAGAGGATGCAATATATCCAATGGAAATTGCCAAGTCAACATTACTTTCCTTTGGGGAACTTAATATTTTTGGTTTTATCTCTTTCTCTTTTGTTGTTCTTCTCTCCTTGATGAATGGGCATATTCTAAGAGCCAGTTTGCTAGATGTGACAAGTAAAACTCAGGATCTCCTGCTTCCCTGCAGCCTAGCATGAGTTTTTATCAAAGTAAAATGTACAGAGAAGAACACACACACATGATTGTATACCCCATCTATAAATGTATTTCTCCTTAGAGAAATGGCTTGTCTTTCCTGAAACATGCCTGACAGAGAGATAAGCCTTAAGGGACTTTTATTTTATTTATTTTTGTCTTTTTGAGACAGGGTCTCACTATGCAGTTCAGGCTGGCCTTGAACAACTCACCTTTGTAGCCCAGGCTGGTCTCGAACTCGCACTGATCCTCCTGCCTCAGCCTCCCAAATGCTGGGATTACAGGCGTGAGCCACCACACCCGGCCCCAAGGGACTTTTAATGAAGGGCTGAACTCTGTTCATGAAGCGGAATACTAAAAATTTTATGCTTCCCTTGAACAAGGGAGTTGGGGGGCAGTTATGATAGCAGTCTTTTGTGCTTAACATACCCAGGATGGCTGCACTACCTCTCCACTTATTACCATGGGTAGTCCTCTACTCTGAGGCCTTCAGGGGGTGATGACACTGGAAAAGTTTTTTTTTTTTTTTGTTTCAGAATCTTTGTTTGCTTATCCACTCATTTTTATGGCCGGCTCAGCCTGCCCAGAAGGCAGGGCTGGCGCAGCACGTGGTGCCGGGGATCGAACCATGGTCCCTTCAGCCGCCCAAGTTTTCCCAAGCAGGCGCTCTAGACCACTGAGCCATCCTGCCGGGCCTGGAAAAGTTATTTTGAGTAAGACAGAAAACAGAAATTCTATCCATCTAATTGAGATTTCTTCATAACATTAAGTCTGTTAATTAAACTACAAATATGTGGAGTACAATGTTCACTTTTTCTTTTGTAGGCTGATCTAGAAATACTGGCATGGGTTTCCTTGTTCATTTTGAGAAAAAATACTTCAAGTACTGTACTACTGACTATTCCAAGATTTCTGTACCATTGTGAACACAGTGCAAAACCTATGTTGTATGTAGTACTGTACAAAAGGAAGAATGTTCTTTATAGTAGACTACGTACTTATGGAACGTAGAAAAAGCTAACATCTAGATAGGATTAATGAGTCTAGATAAAAGTTATATAGGTATACAATAATAAGATTTTAGTGGTCTGATACTAATTTATAAGAATATCTATCTTTTTACCATGATAGGTAAATGTAATACTTCCTAATGGAAAGTAAAATTTTGAAATATTTTTCCCTGGGAAAATACTTCATTTATAGGGCTTTATAATTCCATTTTGATGGGGCTGGAGAGATAGCTCTGTGGCACAAGTGCCTGCCTGGCAAGTGCAAGTTTGAATTCAAACCCTGGTCCCACAGAAAAAAAAAATTCCATTTTGGAAAGCAATATTTCTAGTCATCTCCATCAGTTTGTTTTGATAATCGTAAGGATGTGCAGATGTGCAATGGAATATTCTGTGGATGGGTGATCAGGAAGGGATTTTTCACAGTTCATGTGTTTCCTCCTCCAGGGGTGCTATTCTATTTTGTACATTTACGTGGATTTCCAAAGCCTGTGTTATGTGCGGCCTCAACCAGATTTCCTGTTAAGTCATTCAGCTGGAAGAATTAGCTCTTCAAACTTTACAAGAATTAGCCTCTTAGCTTTATAACACTTTCTGTTAATGTGTAATAGTTGCCTGTTAGTTCTTCCTAGCTTCTTAGTATTTTACTTCTTTTACTCTACCATAATCTGTGAGTGCAGAAATTTCATAATATTTATTTCATAAATTTATTTTTCTATATCATGGAGCAGGGCTAGCAAACTGACTTATAGATCAAGTTAGCCCTGTTGTCTGTTTATATAAATAAAAATTAATTGAAAGCTAGCTATGCTTATTTGCTTTGTGCTCTATGGCTACTTTTGTACTGTCACAGGAGAGCTGAATAATTGTGTGATATGGATGTATTGTCCACAAAGCCAGAAAAATTTACTGTCTGATCTGTTACAGAAAGCATTTATTGACCCCTACTCTATAGAATTTAGAATAGCACAGTGTACCTAATATATATATATATATATAAAATTCTTAGTAAATATATGAATTAACATTTGATTAAAAACTCATGCAGTGAGAACAGATGTCTCTGATATTTTTTCTGGGATTCTTTTTAGTTGTTAGACAGTATTTCAGTCTCAAGAGTCATTTCTAGAGCATTGCTTCTCTGGGTAGTACCATAATGTTAATGATCTATTTAAAATGTGTTACTTTAAGAAATAGTATTATTGTAATTTGAGAAATTGTTTAAGATTAATCTCTTTTGTGCAGCAACTGGTTCTGAGCCCATGTACTGGTCAAGTTTCATGACCAGCAGTATGCAACTGGCCAAAGAATGCCTGAGCCAGAAACTGACAGATGAACAAGGAGAAGGATCTCAGCCTTTTGAAGGACTGGAAAAGTTTGCCGAAACCATTGAAACAGGTTTGGCAATATTGAGCACTTTTTAAAAGTTGTCATTTTATTTAGTAACTTGGCTTCCATAAGCCCTGTGTAAAGTACCTAACTATGGGGCTTTAAAAGAACTACTGTCCTCATTTTAGAATTTTAGAATTGAGATAATTTTAAATATTATATTCAGTTGACCTACATGCTCCTTTTCTTGGGAGCTTTTCCTTCTTTAACTTATGCTTGCAGAATGACAGGATTAGAGTCCAGCAGACAGTGGTAGTCCTCATCTTGTCTGTCGAGATGTAACTTGGGTAAGTCTCAGCTTAGTGAGGCATCATAGTAATTACTAAGCTCAGGATTTGGCAATTATAAAGGAAAGAAATCTCATTTATTTTTAAAGAGGTCTTAATGAATATTTCTTTTATTAGGAGCTTTATTTATTGTAACGTGGTTCTTCCATTGATGATTACTTGTTTACTCTAGTACTAAGAAGAGTAAAAGTCACTTTTATAGACACAGTTTTGAGAATTGAACATGTGCCAGAGAACTCCAAAACTGGAACTGCACTTGAAATTCGGATAGAGAGGTAAGGATTTTTATATCTAAAAATAACCTACGGTAATTCTCATGTAAAATTTGAGGATGCTGGGCTGGGGACAGATACTGATACCTATCCCCAGCACTAGAAAAAAACTTACAGTGCTTCTGGAGACTAGAGGTATTGCTATTAAATTAAAATAATGCATGACTTCAGAGTAAAATGCTACTCCTCAAGTTATGTTTTAATCTCATTACTGAAAACTTAAAGTATCATTGGGGCTGTAAAACTGTGTTCAGTCTGCAGCAGTTAATATTGAATCAAAATAATCAATATTGAATGCTACTAAATTTAAGTCACTGTGGAGATTTGGGGCTTTCTCCTATGAACAATGACATAAATCTAGGTATGCATCATTAACATGAATTTTTATGTTGCTGTGCTTAGATTGAATGCTGTTTTAGTGAGGAAGAGAGGATAGTTGCTTCTGTAGATTCTGTGAGGGTTATCTGGAGGTGAATATGTGAAATAGTGGTTAAGTGATATCAGCACATCGCTTTTAACATTGGCTGCTATTCATTGGATCCATATAAATAGCCTTAAAGTGTAGATTCATTTCCACAGACCCACCTGAGCACTGCTGCAGTAGTAACTGCTTGCCTATGCCTTAATGACCCTGCAGCAGAAATGACAGGATGGCTTTTGTGTACTGAGCACCTGGGACAGTTGGAATCTCTTGGAGTAATGTTCATCAAAATGCTTTTATCTATTCTGTCTTTTATAAACCACTTATTACGGTTACTGTAACAGATCTGTAAAATTAAGAGCCATTATCGTAGTTGGTATATTAAAACAGTATCTAACAAATTAAGCATTTAGAACCACTTTTTTTTTTTTTTTTTTTTGGTGAGACAGGATCTTACTGTGCAGTTCAGACTGGCTGGCCTTGAGCTCACTGTGTAACCAAGACTAGTCGGCCTCCTCTAACTCAAGACAATCCTTCTGCCTGAGCCTCCCTGGTGCTCAGATTACAGGCTTGTGCCACTGCATCTAGTTCAAGAACCACATTCTTTATCTTGTTTAAACCAAGCATTAGTCACACATGAATTTAAAAATATTGTTCCTTGTCAGACTTGTGACTCGGAGCTAAGGGTTGTCTTACTGTTACAAGAGATGTTTGTTGAAGGCATGTAGGAATTGTTTGTCTTGAATGTGTAATTTTAGGAAGTTAGTAATTCCCCCACCTCAATTCAAGAGACTCATAAACGTAGTTTTTGGAGTTAAGGTCTTGTTCAGAGATACTTTAAAAAAAACAATTTTAAAGAAAGACAGAATAGTAATATAAAAGAAACAATTAGAGCTGGCAAAGTAGCTCAGCAACCTAAGCACTTGCTTAGGTAATGTAGGGGCCATGGTCCAATCCTTGGTACTGCATGCCATGCCAGCCCCATGCTGTGGCAACGTACATCTGTAATCCAAGCACTAAGGAGGCAGAAAACAGGAGGATCACTTTGAGTCCAAGCTGTATAGCGAGACCCTGCACAAAAAAAGAGAAAAAAAATTAGAAATGATACAGAATTTCATTAAACAAAATAATATGATTTGAACAGTTTTTGTTATACTGCATAGTGTTGTCTTCACATTAGTTGTTTGGATTACCAGAAATGTGCAAGAAAAATTGGGATTATAAAGAAAAAATTCTTAATTGTAAGAAATTAAGAGAAAAATAAAAGACAAGAAGGCTAACAAAAAAATTAAGCATTAAGTACTCTTTTGCATAGATCAGTAGAAATGCACAGTACAATTATCCAAACCATTCTGCTTACATACATAGATCTATCTCTTCCCTCCACTCCCTGTCCTGTCCTTCTCATCTCAGTAATTCCTTCCTTTTCAACAGGCTCATTTCTTTTTCACAATATCTATTGTACCCTTCAGATTTTATTTAGTCTTTCAGGTTCTTACACTACGGAGACAATATGATGTTTGTACATGCAGGCCTGATTTATTTCACTTAAGAGTATAATCTCTAAAGCTGAGTGTGGTGGCACATACCTGTAATCCTAGCACTTGGGAGGCTGAGGCAGGAAGATCAGTGTGAGTTTGAGACCAGCCTGGGCTACAAAAGTGAGTTCAAGGTCAGCCTGAACTGCATAGCGAGACCCTGTCTCAAAAAGAAAAAGAGTATAATCTCTAGTTGCATCCATTTGCCAACAAAAGCTTCATATCTATCCTTTTTTTTTCTTTTAATGAAATAGTATTCCATTGTGTAAAAATACCACATCTTCTTTATCCATTCCTTGGTTAATGGGTATCTGGATTACTTCTAAGACTTAGCTATGACAGCTTGTGCTGCTATAAACATGACCACACATAAATTGATATGGTATGATGTTTTTAGTTCTTCTGGAAAAATATCCAGGAGGGGAATAGTTGGGTTTAATGGGATGTCCAATGCTAGCTCTTTGGGACATCCAATTCTAGCTTTTTGAGGAATCTGATTTCCTCAGAATTTCCACTGATTTCCATAGTAATTGTACCAGTCTCCATTTGCAACAGCAATGAAGTAGAGTTCCTTTTCCCCTGCAGCCCCTCCAACATTTGTTATTGGCTGACTTCTTTTTTTTTTTGGCTGACTTCTTGATGTTAGCCATTCTTTCTGGAGTGAGATGGAATCTCTGTGTTGTTTTAATTTGTATTTTGTGAAAGACCTGTGATGTTGAACTTTATATATATTTATTTACTTGCCATTTGTATTTCTTCATCTGAGAAGTGTATGCTTATCTCAGATGCCCATTTTTGGACATGGTATTTGAATTTTGGGGTCCTGATTTTTAAAAATGTTTTATGTACTCTAGATAGAAGGTCTTTTTTCTTTTTTTAAAATGTTTTTAGTACATAGGTCAGACTCCTAGTGACCCTCTTATTTTAAGCCTCCCAAGAGCTCGGATTATATGCATGTGGGACCATGCCCAGTCTCAGTCGCTGTCTCAGCATGCCCAGCATGGAGTCAGGGCCAGGGCTGGCATGTCATGCCAGGGATTGAACCTCAGTCCCTGCATCTACTTAAGCAGGCACGTTTAGTCTGCTGAGCTATGTGGCTGGCCCTAAAAGGCCTTTTTTTTGGAGGGACTGTTGGCTATAATTTTTTCTTATTTCATGGGTTTTATTTTTACTCTATTGGTGATTTCTTTTGATCTGCAGAAACTTAAAAAAGTGTGATCCCAATGCAGTTTGGTTTTTGTTCATTAAGTCTTTACCTACTTGTATGTGTTCATGATTTCTACCTACCTTTTCCTCCAGGTGATTTAGTGTTTCTGTTTCAATGTTTAAATCTTCGATCCATTTTGACTGTGGTTCAGTGTGTGGTAATAGAGATGGGTTTAGTTTTAGCCTTTGCCACTTGGAAAGCCAGTTTTTCCAGCAGCATTTATTAAAGAGGCCGTGTTTCTTCAAAAAGTGAACGTTTGGCCCTTCTGTCAAAGATACAGTATCTATGTATGTTTATAGTTTTGTCTTCATCTTCTAATCTGTTCCACTGATCTACAGGTCTGTTTTTATGCCAGTACCATGCTGATTTTATCAGTAGCTTTATAGTATAATTTCAGATCAGGGATTATGATTCCACCTGCCTTGGCTTTGTTGCCCAGTATTGCTTTTGACATTTTGGGTCACTTCTGGTTCCAAGTGAATTTTAGGAATGTTTTCTCTAGAACTGTTAGGTATACTAATCGAATTTAATTGGGATTGCATTGAATTTATAATAATTTTGGGGGTATGGCCAGTTTTACATTGCTGGTTCTTCCTACCCAGGAGCAAGAAATATTTTTGCATTTTCTGAAATCGTCTTCATGGGCCTGACAGGATGGCTCAGTGGTCTAAAGTGCCTGCTTGGGAAAGCTTGGGCGGCTTCAGGGACCGAGGTTCGATCCCCAGCACCACTTGCTGCGCCAGCCCTGCCCTTGGGGCGGGCTGAGCCAGCCATAAAAAAGGGTGAATAAACAAACAGAGGTTCTGAAACAAGAAAAAAATAAATAAAGTAAAAAAAAAAATCTCTGAAATTGTCTTCAGTCTCTTTTCCCAGAATACTGTAATTTTCACTATATAAACCTTTTTATTTCCTTGTGAGATTGATTGCTAAGTGTTTTTTTTGGGGGGGCAGTGTTGTTGTGAATGGTGTGGTTTCCCGTTTTTTTTTTTTTTCTTTGTTTTTTTGTCTTTTTGAGACAGGGTCTCGCTATGCAGTTGAGGCTGGTCCTGAGTTCACTTTTGTAGCCCAGGCTGGTCTCGAACTCGCACCAATCCTCCTGCCTCAGCCTCCCGAGTGCTGGGATTACAGGCGTGAGCCACCACGCCCGGCTCCCTTTTTTTTTTTTAATACAAGGCTCACTGCACAGTTCAGACTCATAGTGATCCTCTTATCTCAGCCTTTTCAGTGCTTGGATTACAGATGTGCACCACTGTGTTCAGTTTTGGGTCAGGCACAGGGTGCTTGGTGTTCTGGGGGCTGTCACAGCATGTGGTTCTGGGATCAAACTTGGGAACTTGCCCTTGCCAGGTAGGTGCTTAGACCACTGAGCTATCTCCCCAGTCTCTCTTTAATTTCACTCTTGTTACATTCATTGTATATTGATTTTTGAGTGTTGATGTTGTATTTTGCTAGGCTACTGAATTTGGTTATTAAATCTACAAGTCTCTTAGAGTTTTTGGTGTCTTCTATGTGCAGTATCATGTCATCAACAAATAATGATAATTTCACTTCTTACTTTCTCATCATTATTCTTTCATTTTTCTCTTGCCTAATTGCTCTGGTTATGTTTCCAGAACTATATTGAGTAGGAATGGTGACAGTGGCATCTTTGTCTTGTTCTTGATTTTAAAGTGAAGGCTTTCGGTTTTTGACCCTTTTGTATGTTTGTTGTTGGTTTCTCCATATGTGCCTTTTATCAGATTGAGTTATAGACAATCTTGCATGACTTTTTGTAGGGCTTTTTATCATGAATGAGTGTTGGACTTTGTGAAAAGCTTCTTCTGCATCAATTGAGATGATCATGTGGTTTTTCTCTTTGGTTCTGTATTACACTTATGGATTTGCATATGCTGAACCATCCCTGCATTCCTGGGATTAATCCCACTTGTCATGGTATATAATCTTCTTGATGATTTGCTTCATTTAATTTGCTAGTATTTCATCGAGGATTTTTGTATCTATGTTTGGTAGAGAGATTGGCCTGTACTTTTCTTTCTTAGTTGGCTTTTGCCCAGGTTTTGGTAATAGGCCAATGCTTGCCTCCAGGAATGAGCTTAGGGAGAATTGTTTCCCTTTCAGTTGCATTGAAGAGTTTGACAAAAGTCACCCCTTATTCTGAGATACTTATTTGAAGCATAGTAACACTGACCTACATTATGAACATTATTGTTATAAGCATTTTCTAAGGGTAACTAACATCTGAAAAATAATAATTCTTCATCTTTTATCATTGCAAATAAGTTTTCTGGGGAGTTTTGTACAAATATACTCTTTGTTTCTAACTTTCAGAACTGTGTACTGTGATGAAACTGCTGATGATTCCTCAGGAATTAACGTACATCAACCCACAGCATTTGCTCACAAATTACTTCAGCTTATGGGAGTGTCTGTCTTCTGGGATGAGTTTTCTGCATCAGCAAAATCTTCCCCAGTGTGCTCAACTGCACCAGTGGTAAGGAACAACACCCAAATTACAGATTTTTAGAAGCCTGAATTTAAATGAGGGCTATGAAATTTTGTTAGGACATGCAGTATAGGCTAATGACTCTATTTGGTTTGAGAATCAACACAAATATTCAGTGATGGTGATACATATTTCAGAGATATTGGAATGTTCAGAGTCAGTGCCTTTTCCACCAGTTTGCTGTTTGTTAATTTGCTAGAGTAACATTGAATACTATGTCTTGGAGTGAAGTGGTATACTAACATCTACTTTTACAGTAAATTCAGGAAATTAAACACTGTTTAAAATACTTTCATCATGAGTGTGCTACTAAAAACTTAACTTACAAATCAGAATTTTAAAAAGTACTTTATAATTAAGGAACTCTGTTAATTTTTTCTAGGAGCCACAGAAGCCTTTGGTCAGTCAGTCATAACTTACCTTTACTATATTTCTCAAGTCAGGTTTTCCTAATTATACTGAGTCGGATCGTTTTTCTCATTGCTACCACTTGGATGGATACTGTATTTCTTTTCTGTGACTTATTAATGTTCTTAAGGTATTATGCTAATCATCCTGTGCTTCATTTTAACTACAAGATGCTGGCTTATCCATTGTAGCAATGTGATTTTTCATGTCAAATATTTTAGTTTTAAGTTCACATTTATATTTTGTATTTCAGTATATTGGAGTATTTTAATTGTTACTTTATTCTTTTTTCATTATTGTAGGAAACAGAGCCAAAGCTGTCACCTAGCTGGAACCCCAAGATTGTTTATGAGCCACATCCACAACTAACTAGAAATTTACCAGAGATAGCACCCTCAGACCCAGTGCAGATTGGGGGACTAACTGGTAGGTTGGAGTTGAGTCTCACATTGAAGCAGAATGAAGTACTTCCTGGAGCTAAGGTCAGTGTTTATTTTATTTTTTCTAGCAAAACTGTGAATATTCTTTTATCAGTACAGTATCCTACTATGTTATTGCTGTAGGTTATCCTTAACTAAATACCTGCTGTTGCCAAGTCAACATTTTACTGTCCATTGGTACAGGTGTCTTAGGCCTAGGTATTCAGGGCGGCCCATGTGCTGTCCTGCAAGTCAGGTTTTATCAAGTGCTGTCTTCTGGACAGTTGAGGACCAGACAAAAGCAAAAGCCAAAACACAAAAGAAAAAAAAAACTCTTTTTTTGGTGGTACCAGGGATCAAGAAAGCCATTTCTGTATATGCATAGTAGTTAATATAACTAGCAATTCATTATATAGTCGCTTTCTATCATAATAACATTAAGACATCTAAAAGGAAAAGAGGGGGCTTGTTAGAAACTCATTTGACCAGCAGTCATACCTACCACGTGACTGAGACCACCTTGGGCCAGCCAGAAATTCTTTCAACCCAGTAACCAGGCCTGGTGCGTGAATGAGACCTCCCTGAGTGAGCCGGAAAATCATTCAGCCAGCAGCCAGACCTGGCGTGTGATGTAGACCATCCAGGGCCCACGGGAAACTCATTCCACCCAGCAACCAGGCCCAGCATGTGAGTAAGATCACCCTGGGCCAGCCAGAAACTTCTTTGACTCAGCAACCAGGTCCAGTGCACCCAGTGTGGAAAACTGCTGCAAAACTCCCTGCAGAGAGACTAGAGACAAGACTCACCCAGCTGATCCAGGAGCAGAATATCTTGCCAGGGTGGCACAGCAAGTTTGCCTCCAAGGGCTGCAACAGGAAGAAGTAGAGCTCAGAAGCCAGACACAAGCCATATCTACCTGGACAACTTTGAGCTTGGTAGATCCAGATGTAGTGCTAAGGTAAGAACTCTACCAAAGCTCTAAACCAAAAGTCAGAAGGCAGGGCTATACAAAATGACGAAGAGAACAGCAAAATGTACTCTCAGGCTCCAAGCACTCCCAGAACAAATACAGGAGAAAATAGCATGGAAGAAATTGGAAATCACATACTTGAAATCTCTGAAATAATAACATCTGAAGTAAAGAAACAATTGCAGAAAGGTGTAGAGGAAATCAGATCAGAAATCATTTTTGAAGTACAAAAATAATACCTATAATAGCCCCTTCCAGTCACTGCTATTGGCTATGACTCCCAAAATCATTTCTAGAAGCAAGTATTACACTGATACCAAAACCAGAAACAGACACAACTAAAAGAGAACTACAGGCCAATTTCTCTCATGAACATAGATGCAAAAATTATCAATAAAATCCTTGCCACTAAAATATAATGAATCATCAAGATTATACACCATGACCAGGTAGGATTCATCCCAGGAATGCAAGGATGGTCCAATATATGCAAATCTATAAATGTGATACACTATATCAATAGAGCCAAGACCAAAAATCACATGATTGTCTCAATTGATGCAGAAAAGCCTTTTGACAAAGTCCAACACTCATTCATGTTCAAAGTACTGCAGAAAATAGGAATAAAGGGACTGTACCTCAATCTGATAAAAGCCATCTATGATAATCCAACAGCTAACATAATTCTCAATAGGAAAAAACTGAAGCCTTTTACTCTCAAATCTGGTACAAGACAAGGATGTCCTCTATCATCACTCCTATTCATATAGTTCAGGAATCCTTAGCTACAGCCATTAGAAAAGAGATAGAAATACAATGAATAAAAATAGGTAAAGAAGAAATTAAATTATCATTATTTGCAGATGACATGATAATTTACTTGGAAGACCCCCAAAACTCCACCAACAAGCTAGTGGAATTAATACACGAATTCAGTAGCATAGCAGATTACAAAGTCAACACACAAAAGTCAATGGCATTCCTTTATACAGATAACAAACACTGAGAGAGAAACTAGAGAAACCATACCCTTTACAATAGCACCCTTTGCAATAGAAGAAAATGAAATATTTAGGATTTAACCTAACTAAAGAAGTAAAGAGTTTTTCAATGAAAAGTACAGTACTCTTTAAAAAGAGGTCCTAGAGGATTTCAGAAAATGGAAAGATATTCTGTGCTCCTGGATAGGAAGAACCAACATTGTGAAGATGGCTATACTCCCTAAATTGTTATACAGATTTAATGCACTTCCTATCAAAATACCATCAACATACCTCACAGACCTGGAAAAGTCATTCCTAAAATTTATTTGGAACCAAAAAAGGCCCAGAACTGCAAAGACAATTCTGGGCAACAAAGGTAAGGCAGGAGACATTACAATTCCTGATCTAAAATTATACTACAGAGCCACCATGATAAAATCAACATGGTACTGGCAAGAAAGAAAAAGAAAAAAAAAAGACCTAAGGATCAATGGAATAGATTAGAAGATGCAGAAGCAAATACAAACACACTCAGCCACCTTATTTTTGACAAAGGGGCCAAACATGTGTACTGGAAGAAAGACAGCCTCTTTAACAAATGGTGCTGGAAAAACTGGCTCTCCACGTGTCGAAAACTAAAACTTGACCCAGGTCTATCACCATGCACTAAACTAAAATCAAAATGGATTAAAGATCTAAATATTAAAAGAGTAACCCTAAATCTCCTAGAGCAAAAAGTCAGAGGAAATCTTAAAGACATCGGGGTAGGCAAAGAGTTCATGAAGAAGAATCAAAATGCATGTTTAACATGCAGAATAATCAACAAATGGGACCTCCTCCAGCTGAAGTTTTTTCATGTCAAAAGAAATTACCAACAGAGTGAAAAGACAACCCACAAATTTCAAAAAAATTTTAACTAATAAGTATTCAGACAAAGGTCTTCTACCTAGAATTTATAAAGATCTAAAAACCATTAGGGTTCCAAAATTCAAAGATCCAATCCAGAAATGGGCATCTGAGATGAACACACACTTCTCAGAGAAATTGAAGAAGCCTATAAATACATGAAGAAATGCTCCACATTACTAGCCACTCGCGAAATGCAAATCAAAACAACACTTAGATACCATCTCACTCCAGAAAGAATGGCTACTATAAAGAAATCAACCAGCAATAAATGTTGGAGAGGCCGTGGGAAAAAAAGGAATGCTTCTCCACTGCTGGTGGGAATGCAGACTGGTGCAACCATTATGGAAAGCAGTGTGGAGACTCCTTAAAAAACTAGAGCTGGAAATCCCATTCAACCCGGCTATTCCCCTACTGGGAATTTTTCCAGAAGAATTGAAAACATATCATAGTGATATCTGTGCACCTATGTTTATAGCAGCACAATTTGTGGTAGCTAAATCTTGGAAACAACCAAAATGCCCATCATCTGCAGAATGGTTGAAAAAGATATGGTATTTTCATAAAATGGAATACTGTTCAGCTATAAGGAATGATAAACTAGAATACTTCACATATAAATGTATGTATCTTAAACGTATACTCATAAGTGAAATAAGCCAGACCTACAGATGCAAATATCGTCTAGTCTCCCTAGTTTAAAGACTCAAAAGAAGAAATAAATAAATAAATAAAATTTGAGTGGCATCAGGAATCAATCTCAGGACCTTGCATTTTCTGCAGTCTCAACCCCTATAATTTCTTTTTTAAGAAGAGTGACTTAAATACAAAATGCAATTGGAAGAGTTAAAAAAAAAATAATGTTTAAAGCCGGGTGTGGTGGCTCACGCCTGTAATCCCAGCACTCGGGAGGCTGAGGCAGGAGGATCAGTGCAAGTTCGAGACCAGCCTGGGCTACAAAAGTGAGCTCAAGGCCAGCCTCAACTGCATAGTGAGACCCTGTCTCAGAAAGACAAAAAAAAAAAAAAAATAATAATAATGTTTATTGAAAGTGTTAATGTTTAATTGTTTGATCAGTCTTACATATCTGTGTCTGTTGATCTATACTGATTTGATCATGAAAATAAGTGATGTAACCATTGTTAAATTTTTGTTTTGAAACTCTGTACTATATGTACTCTTTTCAGTGTTTTTTTCTGTTATTGTTCCTGCTATTTTTACTCTTAAAAACATAATAAATTAAAACCTTAAAAAAAAAAAAAAAAGAAAAAGAAAACAGAGAAGATAAATGATATAGTATAGGAAGTTAAAAAAATTTTTTTTGTATTCCAGGACTGGCCAGATAGATCAGTGGTATAAAGCACTTGTGTAGGCAAGCTTAGGCAATTGCACAGGGATCATGGTTCAATCCCTGGCACTACATGCCATGCCAGTCCTGACCCCAGGGTGGGCTAAGCTGGCCACAAAAAAAAGAAGAAAAAAAAATGTTTCCTACATTTCTTGTTGCTCTCTAAATTATACATTTAAA
Source organism: Myocastor coypus (assembly GCA_004027025.1). Lineage (NCBI taxonomy): Eukaryota > Metazoa > Chordata > Mammalia > Rodentia > Myocastoridae > Myocastor > Myocastor coypus. Next base: position 6,978 of record PVJA010017910.1, on the reverse strand, counting down.
ATCTATCAAAAGTGTCATTTTTGTTTCTTCTGTGAATTACACCTAAGAGAGTTAATTGGTGCTGTAATTATAAATTTGTCCATTTCTCATAAATTTTGCAGTATTTAATTTAAACATCCATTATTAAAGGTACTGGAACTTTTATGATTTAAAAAAAATAATACCTATAATAAGTGAAAGTGCTTCTAAAGACAGTGATTTAAAAAAGGAGAATAGAAAAATGATGGAATCTTTGAATGAGCAATATAGGAAAGGAATAGAATGTATGAAACAGATTCAAAGTCCTATACCAAAACGTAAAACCTCAATCACAAGCTGGCAAAACCATTTCAAAGAAAGTGAAAATAGACTTTCAGACCTTAAAGACACCATTGCACCTAGTGACGAAGTAGGAAAAGATCTCTTCAGAACAACTAGGATGCAACAAAAAATAATTCAACATCTGCAAGATGATGCAAAGATGAACAATCTAAGACTAATAGGCATCAGTGAGAAAGAAGGAGTAGATGAATGATATAAAAAGAATATGGGAAAAAGTAATAGCAGAAAACTTCCCAAATATGGAAAAACAACTTGACATTCAGGTAACCAAAGTTTATAGAGCTCCAAATAAACATGAACCCAATTAAAACCACCCCCAGACATATAATAATCAAGAGCCCAGAAATTCAGCACAGGAACAATATACTAAAAGCTGCAAGAGAAAAGAAACAGATCACGTTTCAAGGAAAACCCATTAAAATAACAGCAGATTTCTCCTTACAAGCCATCAAGTCAAGAAGAGCATGGAGCAAACTACTTCAAGTTGTAAAAGAAAACAAATTCCAGCCCAGACTGCTATACCCTGCAAAACTGTCTTTCAAGTGAAATATTTCAGGACAAAGAACAGCTAAAGAATTTCATGATGACAAAGCCAAAGCTGCATAGTTTACTAAAAGACATTCTAGAGAAGGATCAAAATGACCACAACTCCATCAAGGAGAATGAAAAGAACCCACAAAATAGGCCAAATAATTAAACACAGGAGAAAAAGAAGTGTATAAAAGCAGTCTTCCAATTATTCTTTTATATATAGAGGCAGAATATGTCCATCAGCATATTCTACAAATGGACTTTTCCTGCACCCTATGGGTGATGATTCTGTATGGGTTTACAGGGTGGATATCAAGGAAATAGCAGTAGCTCAGTTCCACAAGTGACACCTGGCCACCAGTAGGCATCATGGACGCTGTTCATGTACATGACATACTAGAACTTTGTGTCATATCCTGTTCCCAAAATGTTAGAAGTTCTGGTCATATGTTTGCAATTCTAGTATTTATGTTGTTATGTTTTATTCTTAGTGATTCTTTTTTTTTTTTTTTGTCTTTTTGAGACAGGGTCTTGTTATGCAGTTCACGCTGGCCTTGAGCTCACTTTTGTAGCCCAGGCTGGTCTCGAACTCGCACTGATCCTCCTGCCTCCGCCTCCCGAGTGCTGGGATTACAGGCGTGCGCTACCACGCCCGGCGGTTCTTAGTGATTCTTTACTACCATGGAAACCTACCATGGAAATATCTTAGTTGATATCTTTGTATATATTCACCTATTCAGATACTATGTTATTCTTTGAATTGGTTACAGATTCACACATATGATACACAAATTCTGGCCTCTAAGTTCGAATGATGACTTGATTTGAATTTTAGAATATTGTTTTGAAATGTTTAATTTAATTTTAATTAATTAATATTTAATTAATTTCCTGAATATTGTTTAATTATACTTTTTATTTTATGATTCATGGTGTATCTTGACTTACAATCTACTCATAAGACATGATATGATATTTTCTCCTAGTATTAGAAACTTCAAAAAGAAAAAAAATATATATATATATATATATATACATACATACATAGATACATATATATAGGATAGTTATATAGTTACTTTGTTTTAGTTCATTGAGAATAAAAGTTTGTAGTAATATTGTTTGGACAAGATATCAGGTCTGCACCTTTTCGTCTGAATAACTACTACAAAGACAACAATATACATAGTATTATAACCATGCTACTAACTTGTTTTGAAACTGTTTCATTGCTATTTTATCTTTTTTTCTTATTAAAATGAATTAAAAAAAATTTCTCATTGAACTAGGGAAAGTGATTGTATACATAGTCCAGTATTCCATGATGGCAGTGGATTGTTGGCATACGTCTGTAATCCAAGTTCTGGGGAGCCTAAAAATGGGAGGATCACTACGAGCCTGAGCTGTGTAGTGAGACCCTATACCAAATACATAGGAAAAAAAAAAAAAAAAAAGAAATTGTTATGTGAATGTACAAGAGGAAGTCACTAGGTACTTGGGTATATGTGTAAGAAGATCTTCTGGGGAGTGAAGAATTCCAGAATTCCTTCCTTTTGGGGTACTTGACTAGACTTGGAGGAGGAGAAAAGCTGATTAGAATGGAGATCTTCCATTGGTTACTCCACTCCCCTTTCTTTACTCCTCTGTCCAACCTTAGGTGGTATGGGATCCCTTTGTGAGATCTTCAGCATCTTCTTGATTAGCACAATGGTTAGTTGGAAGAGGGAGCCATAGGTGTGTGTGAATGCCATGGGAGGCACCTGCTCTGGCAGCCTCTTTGGAAAAATGGTTACTTCTATGTCTTTGGGGACTGCATCTGCTTATGAAGAAAGAGCTGTAACAGTCACTTTCATTAATTACATAAAGTCTTCAACATTTGCACTTGATTTTAGCCTAAAGGCTGAGTTAGGATAGTCTTCAACATTTGCATGTTTTTATCTTTATTTTTGTGTATTATTTATTGATTTGCATTAGTGCTCTTTATACTATACTTTCTAGAGTTTTGTGTATTAAGTGATATGTGAACATTTGGAAATTTTACATGGTAACATTGTATGCCAGATAGGATTTAATATTTAATGATACTATTACCCTTGACTATATAGTAATTTTGTATAGTAACTTGAGCATTTCTGATTTTGCTTTTATTTAATGAGAATGAGTGTTAATATAATGAAAGTACTATAAAGAAAGATGTGAATATAGTGAAAATAAAAGTTCTATAGATTAACATTGAGGAAATATAGATCTTCTAAACTTAATACAGTGTTGACAAAGGTGGAATTCTTGGGAGGCCCAAAGTGTTAGGACTTTAGACTGTTTGCAATATTTGTTAAATTTAAGGCTTTCATCTGTAGGTTTAGAAATGTTATGAAAGATTTCAAGGGTGTCTTTTCTTTTTTTAGTTTTGAACTAATACTCTGTTGAGCAGCATGTAAGTCTGGTAGTTTATGCCCAATTTTGGCATGTTTTGGTGAATTCATTATGCAGTATATAAAATAGGAGACTGCATGGATCAATTTAGAGACTTTCTTTTCCTTTTTTTTTTTTTTAAACTTTATTTATTTATTTTGTGGCCTGCTCAGCTTGCCCTCGGGGTGGGGCTGGAGCAGCATGTGGTCCCAGGGATCAAACTGTGGTCTCTGCAGTTGCCTAAGCTTGCCTTAGTTGATGCTTTAGACCACTGAGCTATCTTGCCGGCCCTAGAAACGTTCTTTTACATTAATATGTTACACTGAGTTGAAAATGTTTTTAGTTATTTTCTTTCTTTTTTTTATATCACACATTGTGCCTGCCCTGAGAGTGGGGCTGGCACAGTGTGTGGTGCCGGGGATTGAACCGAGGTCCCTGTACTTCCCTAAGCTTGCCTAAGCAGGTGCTTTTGAGCACTGAGCCATCTCACTGGCCCTTGTTATTTTCTATCTTTAATATTTCTGAAGGAGGCCGGGCGTGGTGGCTCACGCCTGTAATCCCAGCACTTGGAAGGCTGAGGCAGGAGGATTGGTGCGAGTTCGAGACCAGCCTGGGCTACAAAAGTGAGCTCAAGGCCAGCCTCAACTGCATAGCGACACCCGGTCTCAAAAAGACAAAAAAAAAAAAAAAAAATTTCTGAAGGAAATACGAAGTTTGTTCTTGTTTGCCAAATTTATAATGTACTAATAATGAAATATTATTTAAAAATTAAAAGTGAAACACTTGGTCGTTTTGATTTTGGTGAAGATCAGAGGTTATATTCTTAATACCAAAAAAATGATGGGCATATGATGAAAATCATTTTCCTACTCTCCTTAGCTTTAACTATTGACATGGCCTGCGAGGTCAGCAGTTACTCAAGAGCCCCTAAAAATACCGAAAAAAAAAAAAAAAAAAAAAAAGATAGCAATGATTACTATTATTATGTAGTGTATTGTACTCTTAGTCAGATCATGAATACTTGTATTAGATGTAGTAGAAGAAATTTATTTTTTTCTGGGACAAGAAGGTATTTTTCCAATACTAATATGTTTTATTAGTTGCATTATTTATCAAATGGCATAAGGATAGTGATAGATGTCATCTTAGCAGGTTAAAACTAAGAGGAGGAAAGAGAAGTAAGTTAGGGACGTATCTCTTTGTAGAAAGCAGAGAGTAGAGTGATTGCTTTTGTCAGAGTATATTGCCCAGGAATCAGGAAGAGGGTGTGATTGAGGTTTTCTTTCTAGCAGGAAATATGTGGACAGTTGCAGTGATAAAGGAAGTCTCCCAGACTGGCTGCTACTCTCATTGTCTCTGAGCTGTCAGAAAACCTCATTCTGCTGTGGCTGCTATTCTCGCAGCCCTTGAGAGTGTGAACCTAGTGGAACACCATAGATGTCTGAGAATGACAGTATTGGCAGAGTGTGACCCATGGGCAGGCTGATGAAAGCCAACTTTATTTGCTCTTGGTTCAAACTGAGCTTTTAGGACCATGATTTAAGTGTTTTAAAGGTCTTACTGTACTACTGTTCCCTCAGTACTCTTTCCTGGAGACTGTATGTTAAGGCCTTCTCAAGTGCCAAATAATCAAGGGGCAGCCTGATAGCTCAGCAGACTAAAGCGCCTGCTTAGGCAGAGTGCACCCCGTCCTCATGCTGTGCCCGCCTCATTTTGGGGGCATGCTGAGATGGCATTGAAGACTGGCCATGGTGGCATGCACCTGTAATCCCAGCACTTGGGAGGCTGAAAACAGGAGAATCACTACAAGTCCAATTTATGTGGTAGACCCTGTAGACCTTGTCCTAAATACAAAAAACAAAAAACAAATACCAAATAACCAGAAGACAGAGATAAAATGTATGACTCTGTGGGCTAGGGGTATAGCTCAGCGGCATAAGCACCTGCCTAGCAAACACAAGGTCCTAAGTGTGATTTGGGGCGGGATGTGGGGGCGCGGATAAAGTATGACATTGAGTTTGCTCACATGGGGTTCCTCAGGATTTCCTGTTTTAGTTTGTTGCCCTTTCAGGCTTTTCGCTTAGACTGTGTGAATCAGTATAGTCTTAGGTAAAGAATTTAAGACAAAGGTAAGTATTTATCTCAGTGCCTTAAAACAGCATGAGATGAGCCTTTAAGGGATACTCATCAGGAATTTTTTCTTCTTCAGTTGGATGTCGATGGACAGATAGACTCCACTCATCTGTTTCTGTCGCCAAGGCAGGTACACCTGCTTCTGGATATGTTAGCAGCTATTGCTGGACCAGGCAAGTATAGCTCTACTACTATTTTTAGTTCTTTGAAACTTTAAAACATATAACATTCATATAGGGAAGTATGTTTTTGAATATGTAAAATTAAAGGCGTATTCTAAATAAAAATCCAAAGTAGTTAATTGGATTGGGCTTTTGAACTGTGTTGTGACACAGATTTGCATTCAGATTATTTGAATTATATTCTTAACCCTTTTGTAATTGTTCTGATTTATTTCTTTGTTTGGGCATAATGCTTTACACAACAGAGAAAATATGATTTTTGAACCTAGTATATTGTAGCACACATACTAAAGTATTTTTAATGACTAACATTTGTCACAGAAGTAATTTTTTGGGTTACCAGCTATGGATTAATATTGAATAGCTGTGATTTTTGCACTGATTGTGGTATACTAATTGCCACTAATATTGCATAAATGGGTTTTGGGAGAAAAATGCTTAAGCAAATTACTCCAAATTTAATTATTGTCTGCTTTCCTTTTGTATACTTGCAAAAGATTCTAGCAAAGTAGGATTAGCTAATAAAGATAGGAAAAACCGACCTATGCAACAGGAAGACGAGTATCGAATTCAGATGGAATTAAACCGGTATTATTTGAAAAAAGATTCCCTGTCTGTGGGTGTATCTTCAGAGCAAAGCTTTTATGAGACAGAAACGGCTCGTACACCTTCTAGTCGTGGTAAGCAACTTGGTTGACCCTAGAGTCACAGCTTATCGTAATAGGTAAAAGTAAACTTAATTAGCAATGAAAGATATGTTAAAAACTTTTAGTTTGTGACCTAACTTTATCATAATGATGTTCCAACATGTAGTTGTTATGATTGTCTTTTTTATTTTACTTTATTTTTTTTAGGTATTTGGTACAGGATCTTGCTATGCATCTTAGAGTTGTAGTGATCCTCCTGTTTTCAGCCTCCCCAGAGCTGAGATTACAAATATGCGCCACCATGCCCAGCCTCGGTCAGCTTAGTGTTCTCTGGAGCTGGGACCAGTGTGGCATGTAGTGCCAGGAGTCTAACTCTAAGCCATCATGCCCAGCCTCAGCTGGCTCAGCATGGCTGGGGGTGAGGCCAGTGTGGCACGTAGTGCCTGGGGTTGAACCCTGGTCCTTGCACTTGCCTAAGCAGATACTTAGCCTTCTGAGCTATCTTGCGAGCCGTGATGATTTTTTTTTTTTTTTTTTGGCAATTTTTCTTAATTTAATATTTTTATTGTTTAAACTTAACAGTGGTTATATTACATATTTTCATCATCAGATCAGTTTAGATTAATACATATAGGTATATAAGATTGATCAAACAATTAAACATTAACCTTTCTAAATCCACATTACTTTTTTTTTTTTTCTTTTCCCCTTTCTTTCCCTTGAAAGTTGACATATTGCATATTGTCCTCACA
>PVJA010017909.1:0-40809 GCA_004027025.1 Myocastor coypus | reverse complement strand
TTTTTTTTTTTTTTTTTTTTTTTTTTTTGTGTGTGTGTTTTTGAGGCAGCGTCTCACTATGCAGTTCAGGCTGGCCTTGAGCTCACTTTCGTAGCCCAGGCTGGTCTCGAACTCGCACCGATCCTCCTGCCTCAGCCTCCCAAGTGCTGGGATTACAGGCATGAGCCACCACACCCGGCTTTCTCATTTTTTATTTATAAATTGTTGGAGAGAAATGATTACTAGTTAACTTTTAGCTATAATGTTGTTTAGGAAGAAGCAGAAGAGAAACAGAGAAAACAAAATGAGATGAAGCAAGATTTTGAAGAACAAATGGCCTTGAAAGAACTAATACAACAGGCTTTAGGAAAACTATGCTAGCTAAATTTGCTGAAGATGATCGGATAGAATTAATGAATGCTCAGAAACAAAGAATGAAGCAGCTGGAACACAGAAGAGCTGTGGAAAAACTTATTGAAGAACATCGTAACCAGTTCCTTGCAGACAAGGTATAAACAGTGTTTTGAGTTGTCACGTAACAGTAACTAGCTCATCCGTTCATCCACTTTGCCTTTATTGAAAACTTTTACGTACCAGTTAATGATAGATATCTGTTTATCAATCACATGACATTTGCATTTCTGACTAATCATTTATGAAATAATCTAAAATCTATTTGTTGAAGCTTTTCATGTGTTAAACACTGATTGGTGTTGAGAACATAAAGGCGAATATAACAAAGTCCAGATATCATTTGTGAATTTATGATGTTGTCTAAGGACAGATATAAAAGTTAATTATAAACATATGTTATGCATGCGATTATAATTATACAGGTATGTGTTGGTATGACACAGAAATGATAAAACATAAATTCTCTGAATGCTTTTCTTAGAAGGTGGGCTTTGTTCAGTGGGAACCACAAAAAAATAGGAATGCTACATGGTAAGATCTGCTTGTCGGAAGACGATTCAGGCAGCAATGTTGAGAGCAAGTGTAGGAGTTAGACCAGGGCCAGGGAAATGAGTAGCAAGTTAGTAAGTTGCCCTGCTAAGAGGTGAAACCCACGCATGTGTACAAGGTACCCAACTGAGAGATGTCAGGCATACAGAATCGATAGTGCTTGTTAAAAAGTTACTTCTAGAAAGGTGAGAGAAGCCTAAAGGACCACTAGTACCAATGAATAACACTCTTCATCTTTAATAATGTCCTGGAGGAAGAGTATACAGAAGGAAGATAGACCTCAAGAGGATACCTAATTCTTTTTACCTGTATTGATTTTGAGGCCAAAGACAAAGATTTCTGTTTAGAAATTGGATCGAGGGGCCAGGCAGGATGGCTCAGTGGTCTAAAGCACCTGCTTGGGAAGCCTTGGGCGGCTGCAGGGACCGCGGTCCAATCCCCAGCACCACATGCTGCGCCAGCTCAGCCCTCAGGACAGGCTGAGCTGGCCATGGAAATAAATAAACAAACAAAAAGTTCTGAAATAAGAAAAAAAATAAATAAAATTTATAAAAAAAAAAAAAAAGAAATTGGATCGAGGAGTTGGAGAGGGAGTCAGCTTTTTGACTTTGGACACAAATTTATCTATGTATGTTTCACTGATAAAACCAAAGTAATATTTATATAATATATGCCTAGGTTGTGATAACCAAATGTGAAAGTGCTTTGAAAAGATAAAGAGCTCTAAATATGAGAAGTAGAATTTTTGGGGCATATGATGAAGAAGTATAGTGATAAAATTGGTAATAACACTTTTTTTTTTTTCAAAAAATGTATTTTTAGTATGGGGTCTACAGGGTCTCATTACACAAATCAGACTCACAGTGATTCTCCTGTTTTCAGCCTCCCAAGCACTGGGATTATAGGCATGTGCCTCCAAGCCCAGTCTCATTTGTCATCTCAGCATGCCCTGGGGTGGGGCCAATGTGGTACGCAGGGGATCACACCCCAGTCTCTGCACCTGCCTAAGCAGGTGCTTTATTCCTCTGAGATATCTGGCCAACTCTAGTGACACTTTTTTATGAGCACTTACGTATGTCATTCATTCTAATCTTATTATAAACAAAGAGATAATTTCTTTTAACTTTTAACTCTTTGAATTAGATGCTATTATCTCATTTTAAAGATATAGATGCTAAGACATATAAGAAATATCATATTTATTGCCCAAAGTTCTTGGCAAATAAGTAGCAGAACTGGGATCATTAAATTAATTAATATCAGAATGCTAATCTAATCTCTCACTTTACAAGCAGACTAAAATAGAGTCTCAGGTTATTTTTATAATCAACAGATTCTTAGCCGGGGAGATAGCCCAGTGGCATAAGTGCCTGCCTGGCAAACACAAGGTCCTGAGTTCAATCCCTGGAACAACAACAACAAAAAGATATAATCAACAGAATCTTACCTGTCAGCATGGCACACTTGGGATCGAACCCTGGTCCCTGTGCCTGCCTAAGCAGGCACATTAGTCCACTGAGCTATCTGGCCAGCTCAGAAAAAAAAGTTTTATAAAGGAGGAATAGATAACAATTGTATGATTCTTTTTTCATACAGGGTAAAATGAAGCAGTCACAATTATTCAAAGACTTCAGATATGAAAAACTCAAAAAACACAAATATGTTTACATTATATTTTGAGTTGAAGTTAAAAGATACAGAAACTTTTACTTTAGGCAAGTTGAGTTCAAAAGAGAATTGCAAGTTTAAAATAACTTGAGGGCTAACAGAAGAGTGAAGTTTAGGTTACATTTCCTTAGAAATTTTTATCTAGAATTCAGTGGCATATAATAGATGAGTTTGAAATGTTGAGGTGCTCTGCAAGTTATAACGGTCTCCAGAGGTGAACATAACCAAATGTTTCTTAGCTAAAAAGTGTAATCACATGGTCACCAGATTCATCATACTGGAATCATCCCTGGAGTTTGTCTTTCTCATGGGAAGATTTTCAGTCAGCCATCAAATCCCACTTCTTACTCAGTGATTTCTTTCTTTCTTTCTTTCTTTCTTTCTTTCTTTCTTTCTTTCTTTCTTTCTTTCTTTCTTTCTTTCTTTCTTTTTCTTGTTTCAGAACTTTTGTTTGTTTTCATTTATTTATTTTTATGGGCGGCTCAGCCTGCCCTGAGGGCAGGGCTGGCACAGTATGTGGTGCCGGGGATCGAACCGCGGTCCCTGCAACCGCCTAAGCTTTCCTAGGCAGGCGCTTTAGACCACTGAGCCATCCTACCGGGCCCCTTACTCAGTGATTTCTGAAGTCCAGCTTTTCTTCTTCATAATTTTGTGCTGGCATTCAATAGTATCCTCATTGACTACTGAAAGCATCTTCTCACTGGTATTGATGTAGCTATAATCCTTCTGCGCAACCTTTAGTGTGGTTTTGTAATGTCATCATGGCTTTCTCCTGCTTAAACCTCAGTGAACTCTTAAAAGATAAAAATCTGTTTCTTGGTCTTTATATAAACCAGTTGCAATCTATACAGCATCTTTGAAAACTAACTCATAAATATTGCCCTTATAACTAAAGCAGTAATGGTAAGAGATCTATAGATGTGTATGCATGTAGTATATATAAAAATATATATATACACACACACTAGTATCTTTTCAACTTAGTGTCATAAATCATTAGTTTTATTTTTGTAATTCACTGCAAAATAGTTTTATTTTAAAACTTCTGAAAAGGTTAGTGCATTTTGTAGCAGTTAATAAAATCTGATTTACATTTCCAGCCACGTGAACTGGAAGAATGGCAGTTGCAGCAAAAAAGACAAGGACGTATTAGTGCAGTTATTGAAGAAGAAAGGCTAACACTTATCAAAGAACATGCTACAAAAATTATTAGGATATCTCTCTAAAGTAAGTGAAATTTATCTCAAGTGAATCTTCATGGCCTTGAATAGTGTGAAGTACATAATATTGGAATATTAGAAGGTGTAGTCCTTGTACACTTATTGCGCTGTTGTAGGCAGAAGTAGGATCTTGTCCAGGCTTTAAACATTGCTGAGCTCATTTGAGTAAAATAAAGTCAGTCTTGACACATTGAGGTGTATGTTACATAGAGATATTATGTTTATATTGTAGAGATTCTTATATCCTCTTTCAGTATATATCTTTAAATATCCTACAACAACCATCATACTTTGTATACTAAAGATGATAGCTACATGAACACTGTGTACGTGGAGGGGCTGGCAAGATGGTTCAGCGGTCTATAACACTTGCTTAGGTAACTGCAAGGACTATGGTTCAATCCCTGGCACCACGTACTGTGCCAGCCCCACCCCCAGGGCAGGCTGAGCCAGCCGTAATACAAAAAAAAAAAAAAAGAAAGAAAACTTTGTAAGTGGAAACACCAATGAATGGTGCATGCCTAAACTGAATCTGAGGAGTCATGTTCTTCATGAGAAGGTTATGACTAGGTAGTCTCACTTTTAAAAAGTACAGTAAAACCTTGGTTTGTAAGAGTAATTTGTTCTGCTTGTAATCTAAAGCTCTTCTATCAAAGTAGCAAGAGAGGCACACTAGCTGTGATCACGTGACTTTCCGCTGCTGTACTGCTCATAGTACAAGACATCGCTCCTATACTGAGTTAAACTTTTTTAGAAATGCTCTCGCATCTTGCAGAAAACTCACTGTTATTTGAAATTATAGTCAAGAATAGTGAGTTTTCATGTTTATCTGAGACATACTATTGCTGTTAATAAAATGATTTTTCGGGCCCAGCAGGATGGTTCAGTGGTCTAAAGCGCCTGCTTAGGAAAGCTTAGGCGGCTGCAGAGACCACGGTTTGATCCCGGGCACCACATGCTGTGCCAGGCCTGCCCTCAGGGCAGGCTGAGCAGGCCATAAAAATAAATAAACAAACAAAAGTTCTGAAACAAGAAAAAAGAAATGATTTTTATAATCACATAATCATATAGACCCATGCAAATAAATCATTTTTTTCAAATATAGAAATCATGTGTTTAGTTTTTAATTTGAATACTTTGTGAAAAGTATTAAGGAGGGAGAAAAAGACATAGATGAGTAATAATTGCCAGGGCACAGGACCCTAGGATCTAATCAGCTAGATAGAGTTTATGAATAAAAATTATGTATTAATGATAAAATTCATATTTAACTGATAAATCTCATAGAATAGATTATAAACTTTGAGAGTTTTGGTTTTAGCATTTTTTGTGAGGAAAACAGCTTTGGAGGCAGGAGGAGGTCCTGGAAAATCTGATATCCATTATCTATTGTCTGCCTATGACTGTTTTTCAGGCTTACAGATTTCAAGGTAAATATTATGTTTAATTTTGTTTTAAGGGCCGGGAGATAGCTCAGTAGAGTAAGCACTTGCCTGACAAGCTCAGAGGCCTGAGTTCAATCCCCAGTTCTGATAAAAAAGTTGTTTTAAAGTATCTTTTGCTATATTCAATGGACGAAGAAAAAAATAAATGGAAGCTTATTTAAATAGTTTAACTCCAAACCTGGACTCTTTGCTGTCAGGTTGAATATTTGCTGATTAATTATATGAGTGAGGCAAGAGCAAATCCATACATGAATGTATTAAAACTCTTTCTTTTCACCTCTAATGTTTTTCATATCATATTATAGAGCTGTTTTAAAAGAAGAGTGTAAAACAAATTCAATGCCTATCTTTCCAGGCAATCCAAATGGTAGTATCTGTAGTTGTAAAGTTGAGGAGCCCAGTCTCCTATGGTAAGTTCTTGGCCTGGAGCTGATAACTTTGGGGTAATACTGATTTAAAGTACTATTGAACAGATTGCGGTATGTTGGATGATTTTACTACTTTATATCTGTGTATTTGTTATTCTCAAAAGCATTTTTTAAATATTGTGACATTCATAAGTAACTCACAAAATCTTTTTCTTGTAGGGAATATTTAAAAGAGAAGATGGTGTTGATATGCTTGGTGAAGAGTTTAGGACAGTGTATCAGAAGAGCAATGAAATTTGCAAAGAAAAGAGATAGCAAGATTTGATAAAACCTGGGTTCTTTTATATGTAACCACTAGAGTGTCAGTATAACTTTTGTTTTACAGTTTAAGTACAGTAGAAATCTAAACATCTAAAACATCTTATTTCATAACTTATAAACAATTGTCAGGTAAAAGTTAAACAATTTTTCACTGAAAAATTAATTTCTTTCATTATTGTACTGATAATGTGAATTTCTGGATTTTTTAAATTCTGGATTTTATAACATCACCTCATGTTATAACATTCTCTCTCTATACAAGTATAGGCCAAATGCAGCAGGATAATTTCTCAATATCTGCTTTACTGTTCAGAGATATTTCTATATCCCCCTCCTCAAGAGAATCTATTCATGTTGACTAATAGAGGCTTTGGGCCACAGTGAACTGCTCTCTGTATTTATGTTTAAGAACTTTACTTCCTTAGTTTGCCCAGGGAAATAATTAGAATTTGATCTTAAAGCACATTTTGGAATGATGACTCAGCTTGGCCAAATAATGGAGGAGTGTGTGGGACTCAGGGAAGAAAAACTACATCTGGAAACGAGGGAGGGACATGACATCATGCCAAAGATCAGTTTGAAAGCAGGCACATGTAGATCTGGGTAGCAGTTAAAAAGGAAGAGGGCCACTAGGGCCACCACTATCACCCACCCTGGGAACAGCCATCTTCAGAACTTCCCAAATAGCTAAAGGAATCAACAAGTGCTGCAGAGACCAGTTTTCAAGCATAGACGTGGGCTATCCAAATCCCTTTGCCCCATCATCCCTTTGCAAACACCAAGATCCTGCAGTAGCATCCATGCCAGTGCTGAGGGCAAGGGAGGCTCTCTCCCCTCTCGCCCCCCCCCTTAGCAACCAAGAGGATAAACAAGTGTACTGTGAGTATCCCCTCAGCTGCCTGTTCCTGAGTCACTATTTGTTACCCTGCATAAGTTCTGTGTTTCAGTCCCAATTGAGTGCCCTGAACTTGTCCAAGTCACCACTGGGTGACTCAAGCTTGTTGCATGCTCTTCAGGACCACTATCTGAGAATCCAGTTGATGCTGGACCATTAAGTCTGTACCTATCATCCAGAGATTGCTCCCCATCCTGTGCCCTCTGCCCCACATTGTCCCTAGACTCTCCCAGGGCTCTTTCTGCATCCAATACTAGTCCTACACAGCCTGAGTCTCCACAGGGAGCCTTGGGTCCATGCGTCTCCCTGCAGTGCTCCAGGCATGCTAGAACTTCACTCAGTGTCAGGCACCCCGCCTCTCCCTGGCCACACCAAAGTGCCACATTGGCACTTTGCCACAGTCTCAGGCACATCAGCTGAGTGGCCGAGAACAATCAAAGTATCCACTCAGTGCCTTATAGGCCAGCCAGTTCCAGGCTCATTAGAGTTCTGCCAGGCCCTTCATACTAGTTAAAGGTTGACCTGGTTTACCTGGTCCCCTGGCTCATCTGAGACTTTACCCAGCATCAGGCACCCTACTTGAGCCCACTGGAATCTCCTCACATCAGGCCTGGGCACACCCGTGTCTCTACCATGTGCCCCAGGTCTGCACAGGCTCTATCTGGTATTTTGCCCTGGTCCTATTGCCTCAGATTCTCCATCTAGTATCTAACACTGGTCTCAAATCTAGACCAGACTAGAATCTACACTAGGTGCTTCAAGCCCACTTGAGACTTCATCTAGAGCTGGATCAGGATGGGTCTTTTCCAAAATCCAGAGTGGGGACCATGTCAATCTGATGCACTGTGGCTCTGTGCAGTGTAGAGCTTCCCCCACCCCCGTGTCTCAGCTGCTACCCCCGAGACATGCACAGTCCTCCAGTTCAGAAGTGGTGGGATGGTATGGTATGGAGCTAGCATAGCCCAGGATCGTTCTCCAGACCTTCGGTTCTTGAGGGTGGAGCTGGGGAGCCTTGGCTGTAGGCATCAAAGAGCTCCCCACTGTGGGTGGCAGCTTGGGTGACTTTCCCCCTCAAGTTCTAAGGCTAAAAATAACCAAAAGTGGGTTGGCAAAAGCTGAAGTAAGCAAAGTGGTCAAGCAATGGCTGTGACTCATCTCGATGGCTGACACTGACAACAGTTCTACAAAGCACTGTATTTGGTTCCAAAGTTAATCCTGAGGAGATTTGACCTTGGAAAATACAAATGATGAAAGTTTGTTAGACAGGTCTTCCTTGAGCTTGCCCTCAATCACCCAGCAGAAAAGCTTAATTACGAGGCAAAAAACCCAGAGAATCTACTAACCTAGATTAGTATGGTGAGCTGTAAGAAGCTTAAATCAACATCCTCCGACATTGCCAGTTTCACTGGTATCCCAATGCCGATAAGGAACATTGGACTATGTATACAACTACTTCCTCTTAGTTCAAAGAGAAGAAAATTTTTTCTTCTTTTTTTTTCTTTACCAATATCGATTAGAAATTTTATCACGTATGTACCGTGTCCTCTGTATAACTATTACGAGAACAACACTATGCAATGTCTCAATTATTGCAAATGTACTACTAAAGTGTTTTGAAACTCTCATATTATTATCTCATTAAAAGAAATTTTTAAAAGTGTTAAAAAAAGCTAAAGTCAAGGCAAATTTGAGGACATGGGGAGAGGGCAAGTGTTGATTATGTTTGTATTTATATTTAGTAATTTTTATTTTTAAGAGCCAGGATCTTAACTACACTTCCCAGGCTGTCTTCAGTATGATGGGTTCAAGAATTCTTCTGCCTCAGTTTCCCAAGTACAATATTCTCTCTTCAGCTTCTATGTGAGAACAGGGGAGTTGTTTTTTTTTTTTTTTTTTTTTTTTAATTTTCTAGCTCATGTAGGACTAGCTGGGCATAGGGTTTGACGACATCCTCCGTAACCAAATACACCATTGCCTTCAGAAAGTACTAGAGATCCTTAAAGACATTCCTCAGCATTTCAGTAGTGATGACCTTCCTGGTAATCAGGAAAGCTGTCATCCTGTCTCACTGAAATTCCATTTCTTTAATAGAATTATCGGGGCCCGGCAGGATGGCTCAGTGGTCTAAAGCGCCTGCTTAGGAAAGCTTAGGCTGTTGCAGGGACCACGGTTTGATCCCCGGCACCACATGCTGTGCCAGCCCTGCCTCCAGGGTAGGCTGAGCCAGCCATAAAAACAAATAAATAAACAAACAAAAAAGTTCTGAAACAAGAAAAAATAAAAAAATAAAAAATTCTAAAAAATATCTATTAAGGTTATGTTTTTGTCATGGTTCTGGAATCAAATCTAGGGCCATGGACATGCTTGGTACCACTAAGATATATCCCTAGCCCAAGGTTATAAATTTTTGAATGAATTTGGTAACATCTTTTGATGAATATGTCCTTTTCATGTAAGTTGTTTACTGTAGTGTACATAGAGCTATTAGTGTTTCCATGTCTGTGAGATCAGTAGTGATATTATTTTTCACTTTTCACATTTGTAATATGTATCATCTTTCTTTTTTTCTTAGACACAATACTTCATTTTATTTGCGAAAATGGCTAAGGAGAATAGTTTCTAAATTGTATAGCAAGATTATGTGTAGCTATATAAGAAACTGCCAAACTATCTTCCAAAGTGGCTATACCATGTGCTGTGTTGGCTCCATCCCCAGGGTGTGCTGAGCCAGCGATTGAGGCTGGGTGTGATGGCGTGTGCCTGTAATCCCAGTGCTTAGGAGGCTGAAAACAGGAGGGTCACTGTGAGTCTGATCTCTGTAGTGAGACCCTGTAGACCCTCTACTAAATATGTTTTTTAAAAAAGACACCAAAGTGGCTGTATCAGCAATCAGTGAAAATTCCTGTTGCCTCACAGCCTCTGCAGCACATGTTGGAAAGGTGACTGACTGGGTGTGCATCAATGCACATCGCCAGTGCAATTCTCCTATCTCACAAAATGTGACATAAAAATTAATATTCTATTCAGCCTTTTGTTTCCCAGAGCCTCAGCAAAAGAACTTGTGATTGGATGGGTATGCTTCATTCCAGGCCCCCCTGTCATTCAAGGATGTGTGTGTGTATTTTCTTTTTTAATTAAATTTTTTTTTTTTTTTTTTGAGACATGGGCTCACTATGCAGTTCAGGCTGGCCTTGAGCTCACTTCTGTAGCCCAGGCTGGTCTTGAACTCACACTGATCCTCCTGCATCAGCCTCCCAAGTACTGGGATTACAGGTGTACACCACCATGCCTGGCTTGTTTGTGGATTTTTACCTGGGAGCAGTGGCTGTTGCTGGATCCCATGTAGATGTGCCTGTACAGGAGTGTGATGTTAGAGAACTGTAGCACCCTGGTCTCCCTGGGTAGGTGCTGCCTCCTCGAGGCCCTTGCATATAGTCTGCAGTCTTCCCCCACTCAGTTGCTGGAAACTAGGGCTTCCATAAAATGCTGAGTTATGTTAGTCTTGTGCTCAATGCCCAGGTTTCCTCAGTATCCCATTGGCATCCTAGTGTGCTAGTTGGTTTTTGCTTTGTGAAACTGATGAAGGGATTTATTACATCCTCTTAACCCAGATTTTCCTATCCCTGAATCCCAAGTCGTTTTTGGTTCAAGTTGCATCTGAGTTTTTTCTGCTCAGGTTCCCAACACACCAAATCTGCTATCATCTTCAAGTTGGAACAGGAGAGGAAGTGTGGATGGTGCATACCCAAACCTGCTTCAAGAGTAGCCAGGTGAGGGACATCTTGTTCAGGTCTCCAGAGTCAGAATGACCACGAATTGGTTTAGTATGTTAAGGTGGCTATGAGAGCACAACTGAAATTACTCCTGAAAGAGTGTGTCCTGAGCTGCTTTAGAAAGTGATAGGAACAGGGGGATAAATGTGTTGAAGCAAAGGGCAGCGTTAGAAGGGGGATTGATGGTGCTCTGTTTCTCACTGTAGTCAATGTTTTAAAGTTTACTCACCATGCTTTTATTACACTACATACCTTATCTAAAATGTTTGAGACTTAAAGTATTTCAGATTTGGGATTTTTACAGATTTTGGAATATTTAAATATATAAAAAATGAGATACCTTAGGGAAGAAACACAAGTGTGAACATGAATTTTGTTTGTTTCATGTGCACCTTGTTCATTAGCCTGAAGGTATTTTTTAAACAATATTTTTAGTGCAACTACATTTTGACTGAAAACATCACATTTATCAGGTGTACAATTTTTGTATTTATGGCATCTTTTTGATGCTTTTGAAGTTTGGGATGATAGGGCCTGGGGATTTGGCTCAGCGGTAGAACGCTTGCCTAGTGAACTGGAAGCCCTAGGTTCGGTCCTCTGCACCAAAAACAAACAAACAAAATATAAACCTCCCCTGAAGTTTGGGATGATAGGGCATTTGGGATTTCTGGTTTTCATATTAAGGATGTTCCACCAGTATATAATTTATTGGCATATTTATAATATGTCAGACATCATCACTATTTCCAAAACTTTGTATCATTCCAAACAAAGATCTGCATTCATTAAGTAATAACTTTCCAGTTCTGTTCTTCCCCATAACTCTAGATCCTAGATCTGCTTTTGTTCCTGTGAATTTACCTATTTAAAGTACTTTTAAGTACAACCAAACAATATTTGTCCTTGTTTGTTCGACTTAGTTAATTGATCATGTTTTAAATTTCAAAACTACATTTTTATAATTGAATAATATTCCGTTGTATGTATATGCTATGTTTTGTTTAGCTATTCGTGTGTTAATGGATCTTAGGGTTGTTTATACCTTTTTTTTCAAAATGTTAAGATTTTTTTGTTGTACAGAAAGTAAAAATGCTGTTACAACCTCAATGTAACTGGTAACGATAGATGGTTGACTCACCAAGCACAGCTACCCACATAACAGCAGTCTTACACAAAAACCTAACAATGTTTACAGTTTTGCTGGGGCAAAGTACCCAAACTTGGTGGTTGATTACCAAGAGGGACTAAATGGAGGAAGGTGTAGCTGGGCATGGTGGCACACACCTGTAATCCCAGCACTTGGGATGCTGAGGCAGGAGGACTGTTGTGAGTTCGAGACCAGCCTGTGCTATAAAAGTGAGTTCAAGGCCAATCTGAACTGCATAGTGAGACCTTGTCTCAAAAGGACCAAAAAAAAAAAAAAGTGGATGAAGGTGGAATGTCCCAGGAACTATTCTTTAGTTCCTTGGCTCCTTGGGTGAGTGGTTGTCCTGGGGTTGTGTCACAGTTACCTTTTTTTTTTTAAACAGCTGCCAAATCCATGAGCAGTCCAACCAATACTGAACAGTTCTGGTTTTGCAGGTTATCTGGGTTCTTAATCATCTTCTCCTTCGTCATCTGTTTCTCTCTTCCTCTTTTCACCTTTTCTGCTTTCTTCCTCTTCGTCCTCATCTTCATCCTCTTCCTCATCCTCTTCATCAGTTTCTCTATCATGTCCAATCTCTTCTTCCTCACTCCATCTTCATCCCCATCTACATCTTCATCCTCATCCTCTTCTTCCTCAGAGTCCTCCTACTCACATCCTCATCTTCCTTGTCTTCCTCATCTTCTCTTTCTTCATCCTCCTCCTCCTCATCTACACCATCCACCTCTTCATCTAAATCTGGGGCTTCCCGGTCCTCTGTATCATAGCTTAGTTGGGGCAAGAGCTTGCAGACACTCTCTTGGTAGCCATTCAGGTTGGTGACCTCCCAATTAAACAGACCAGGCTTTTCAGACAATCCAAGTTTTTCTAAGGTTCCAAGGTGCTGATATCTTTCAGTTTATCTCCACTTAAATTTAGATGTGTGAGATCTGGAAGTTTTTCTGCTAACATGTGCGGACATCCAAAGATTTTATTGTCACTGAGCTCAAACTTTTTCAATTTAGGTAATGTGGCGAGATTTGAAACTGAAAGCAGACACACATTTGTTAAACTGAGGAACTCTAAGTTTACAAATTCAGCTGTTAAGCCCTCAATTTTTCCATCATTTGATTTGCAGTTGTCCAAGACAAATTCTCGAACAGCTCCTGGGGTCTGGTTCTTCAGCTCCAGGTGGATCCTCTTCTTCATGTCCGTGTTTGCCTCCTCCCCTGAGGGCAGATGGAGGAGAGGCATCCTGGCCTGCTGGTGAGGGCCTTTGGAAGGGGTCTGCTTGTGAGAGGACAAGCAAGCAAACCCCACAGAGCCAAGTTACTCGCAGGAGTGGGGAGAAACCATGGAGGGAAAAGCTATACCTTTTAGATATTATGGATAACTACTATTCATGCCTATGGATCTGTTCAAGTCGTCTCTATTTTCAATTTTTTGATAGAATATGGGAATTTTATATTTAACTCTTAGAAGAATTACCAAACTGTTTTCTAGAGCAGTTGCTCCCTTTTACATTCTCATCATCAATATGCAAGGGTTTTAATTTCTTCACCTCCTGATTAACAGTTGCTACTATGTCTATTTTTAAAACTAAACCTAGCACTTGGGAGGCTGAGGTAGGAGGACTTCTGTCAGTTCAAGGCCAGGCTGGGCTACAAAGTGAGTTTAAGGCCAGCCTGAACTATACATGAGACCTTGTCTCAAAAGACAAAAAAGGAATGAAAAGAAAAAGAGAGAAAAATTGTTTACTGGTAAAAGATATGAAAAATGATCACATTCATCATATGAATTTGTACATAATAGATAGATCTTGCTTCTTTTTCTCCTGGTCCCCTCCTCTCCCTTCACTCTGTCTTCCTCTACTTATTTGCAAAGATTTTTTTCATTTTATTCTTTTCTTTTCTCCTTTCCCCCTTCTCCCTCAATTCCCCTTTTCTTTTCAATAATTTCTTCCTATGTCATATTATCCATTATACATTTTAGTTCTTATTTATACTTTCAGTTTCTCATCCCAGAGAGAAAGTGACACTTACACATGTGTCTGATTTATTTCATTTAGGAGTAATGTCTCAATGTCTATTCATTTACCTAGAAATGTCTTGCATTTATCCTTCTTCATGACATAGTAGTATTCCACTATATAGAAACACATTCATCTTTGTTGTTTATTCATCAGTTGATGGCCATTTGGGTTTCCAAAATTTAACTATTATAAACTGTGTTGTTATACAAACTTGGGTGTGGATGTATCACTGCAGTATGATGCTTTTAATTTATTCAAACACGTACCAGAAAGGGTTGCACTAGTCTATACTCACACCAAAGTGGAGAAGGCTTCCTTTTTCTTCTTTTATTTTTCTTTTCTTTCTTTTTCTTTTCTTTTTTCTTTTTTTGCATTTTAAGGCAGGGTCTACAGGGTGTTCAGGGTTTTACTAGCTGGATTACAGGTGCATGCTACCATGGCCATTCTCAATTGCTATCTCAGAGGACACCGGAGGGGGCAATACAGCAGCCCCAGGGATTGAACCCCCAACCCCTGTGCCTACTTGCAGGTGCTTTAATCCACTGAACTATTTGGCTGGCCCTTCCTTTTTCCCTACAACCCTGCCAGTAATTATTTTTGGTTGAATTCTTGACAGTAGCCATTCTTTCTGGAGTAAGATAGAGTCTCAGGATTTTAATTTGCATCCCTCAAAGGACCAGTGATTTTTTAAAAATTATTTTATTTTTTTTTCTTGTTTCAGAACTTTTTGTTTGTTTGTTTGTTTATTTTTATGGCCAGCTCAGCCTGCCCTGAGGGAAGGGCTGGCACAGCATGTGGTGCTGGGGATTGAACCGCGGTCGGTCTCTGCAGCTGCCTGCAGGTGCCTTAGACCACTGAGCCATCCTGCCAGGCTCCAGGACCAGTGATTTTGAACAATTTTTTTATGGATTTATTTACTACTTATACTTCATCTGAGAAGTGTGTACCCATTTTTGGGTCTTTAAATTTGGGGATGTCTGATTTTTAATTCCTGTTCTTAATATTAGTCCTTTGTCTGAAGATCAACATTACATGTAAAAGGGGACATGTGTTTATCACTTTCCTGTATTTCTGACAAAATAAGTGATCTCTGTAACTTACAGAAGTTTACTTTGGATTACAGTTTCAGAGAATGCAGGCCATACTTAGTGGCTCCAAGGCAGAAAGAGCATGGCAGAAGAACATCGCTAAGGAGTTTTCTCAGCTCATGGCAGCTGGGAAGCAGAAAGAGGAGGAGCCAGAGACAAGAATATGCCCTTCCAAGCCTCGCCTCCAAACATGAGATTTTTGAAGGAAATTTTGGGTTTGAATCGTAATAGACACACAGGGGACACATTAATACATGCGAACTTTTACTTGGAAGCTTTTTCCCTCTATTGTTAATTGATAGCCTCACCCATCTTTCATCTGCTCTTTGGTCCTGGATTTGATTGACCCATTGGCCTTTTCTCTGGTCCTTGCCACTCCTTTGCCTCATTTTTAGATGCTAGAATCATTTCTGCCTCTACTACACCTTTCACAGTGTTTTCTGTTTCAGCTTCTTCCTGGCACTAGGAGTCAGAGTGAATCTCCTTTACGCACAATGTTTTCTTAGAAGTCTTGCCTTTAGTATTTTGATCCTTTACAAAGAAGTCTTTTAAAGCCTGTCTTCTCAATTTTTACCTCAGAAGAGGCCAATATTGTATCTATTTGTCATAGTTACTGCTTTTATAATAATTCACCTTGGATGACACTATCAGATAGGTTTCCTAAACGCTGCTCAAAAAAGGTCTCCAAATTATGAATAAGTTCTGTTCTGGGAGCACTGTTCATAACTGAAATTCATTAGCAAACCAACAAAGCAAGTCTTATAGTATTGTGCAGTATAGCTGCAAAAGTTTGAAACTTGAATACGTGCAAGTCAGAGACTTACTATATTTAATGATAGGATAGAGGGACAGTTAACCTCTGTATTGTTAATATTGTTTCACCTGCAATTTTTGATCAATCCTATGCCAACCAGTTTAAGCAGAAGTGGTTTATTGCTATCCACTATCAAAGGCCCTGAGGAAAGCCAACTCAATGATTCAGTAAGTCTCTGAGGAATGATTTCTCTGCTGTTGTTTTTTGTGAAGTTTCTCTCCTAGATGAGTTTTCTGTAGAGTGAGGTAGGACTTGGTGCTAAAGGTTGTCCCATATTCACTATGATTATAGAAGTTGTCTTCTGTATGAGTCCACTGATACACTGCAAGGCATGACCTGCTGCTGGAGGCTTTCTCACAGTAATTGCATTTGAGGGTTTTTCTTTATATTTGTAGGCATGTAGCTTGTAAATTCTTATTGACAGTTTTTCTAGATTGATTATTTTCACAGTATTTTGTTCCAGTAACAGTTTTTCTTATTTAGAAAGAAGGAGTGATTCAAGTACATGAAACCCACTAAGATTCTTCTGAGTACAGCTCTCAGTGAAACCTATATATTTCAAAATCTTTTCGTGTACGCCACATTTCTAAAGATTTCTTTTTTGTATTTTTAGGGGAGGGTGTTCAGGGTCTCACTACTGGATTGGGCTTGTAGTGATCTGCCTGTTTACAGCCTCCCAAGAGCTGGGATTACAGTTGTGTACCACCATGCCCAGTCTCAGTTGTTATCTCAGTGCGCCCAGGGTCAGGGCTGGCATGGCAGGCCTGGGGATCAAACTCCTGGTCCCTGTTGCAGGCACTTTAATCCACTGAGCTATTTGGCCAGCCCTACTAAAGATTCTATCTTGAAGGAATATAGTTTTCCTTAAAACGTACTTGTCCAGATGAATTACATTCACAGCCTTTTGCTGCATTTTGCAACTTGTGTTGGTTCACCTGACCACATACCATGTATTCATCAGCTTCTAAAATTTTGCCGGAAATGAAAACAGTCCTATATTACAGATAATAACATGATCCTGGTATAATGTAAATTTTATTTAAAATACAATTCCTGAGGTTTTATTTTTTAAATTTTGTAATCTGAATTTTTTTAAGAACCAGGGATTGCTGGTCAAGTACATTACCAGCCCTTTTTATATTTTAGTTTGAGACATGACCTAAGTTGCCCAGGCTTCACTTGAATGTGTGATACTCTTGCCTCCAACCACCAGAGTATCTGGGATTATAGGCAAATAAAATAACTGATTAGAAAATAATTGTCAACAAAATATAATTTTAGTCTTCCATTATTTACCTATAAAGAGAAATTACATTGTCATAATAATGCAAAAACTGAAAATGTAACCAAATGTATAAAACGATTATATGAGGATGATACAGCACAGAAGGGACAGTGTGTATGTGATTATGAACATTTTCAGAAGAGTATCAAGGATCCAAACTAACACTCTATACTGAGAAATCATTAGGAAAAGTCACAGTGTAGCATAAGCTGATTATTGATAAATGTGGAGAAATATATTAAGAAATAAGGCCAGAGCCATAGCAGAGATCAGATCATAGGGGGCTTTGTGGACCTCAACAGAAAATTAGATTCATCATATAACATAATCTTAGTTTTGTTGTTAGTTTAGGGAGTGGTCAGCCAGAAGCATTAGAATTCCTGGAACATCAAGGGAAGGAAGTCAGAGTGTAGCATTCCTACATGAATACAGCTGTGGGACCAGCAGTAGGAGGACTGGACAGGATTTATGGTTAGGATAGCTTCAGTAGATACTCAGGAGTTCTGAATTTCTACAGGTAACAATCAGATACAGGAGCAATGGGATTCAAGGGGAGAAATTACTCACTTGCCTATCTTCTTTATGGTGACATCTTTTACTGTAAAGCTATGTAGTATTCAGTGACTTCTGCCCAAGCTATAACAACAGTCAGAAGTGTCCATTTTAATATCTGCATCCCAGGGAAGATACTGTACCAAATGCAAATTGATGTTCCTGGAAATAAAATTAGGCTGTATACTAAATTAGTAAGAGGGGTCAAATTTAGTAGGTAGGAAAACTATTTGTATGATGTCCTTTCTCCAACCCTGGTTTGCTTCTGAATTCTCTTAGCATCCTATTAATTACCCTGGTCATTATGTTACTTTAAGGCGTCTAGATAGACTCTACTCATTCTCTTTTCTCTGACCTCCAAATATTTGCTGTTGTGGCTTGAAGACACAACCCTCTGTTGTGTCCTCTGTTAGTTTATGTTTTAAATTAAACCCATGGCTTACACATCATAGGGAAGTACCAAATCACTGAGCTACACCAGCAATCTTTTGTATGTTTGATTGTTTTGTCTGTTTTTGTTAAAGCATTGAAAAGCTTGTCTATTGTGTACCCTCTGTTTTCTGTTGCTTTTAGAATCAGCCACTGATGTCTCTTAATTCTTTCTTATAGAATTTGCCTCACAAATGCAGTGAATGTGGGAAAGCATTCAATTTTAATTCACCACTAGTTATACATCAGAAACTTCACATATGTGAAAAGCCACATGAATGTTGTGTGAAAGTCTTCAGTAGAAAAAAAAAAAAAAAAACAGCTTGTTTCACACCTGAGGACTCATTTAGGACAGAAACCCTATGTGTATGATGAATGTGGCAAAGCTTTTTGTTTCAAACCACAGATCATTATATACCAAAGAATTCACACAGGAGAGAAACCATATGAGTGCCGAGAATTTCCGAAAGCCTTTATTACAAAGTCAAGCTCTGTGATCCATTAGAGAATTCATACATGGGAGAAGCCCTTAGTATGCATGTACTAAATGTGGAAAAGTCTTTGCCTTTAAGTCTCAGTTCATTGTACATCAGGGTGCTCACACAGGGATAAAGTCCTATGGATATATTTAGTGTCAGAAGGGATTCAGTTTGAAGTCACAGCTCATTGTACATAACAGAAGTCACATAGGAATAAGATCTTATGTATGTACTGAATATGGCAAACCTTTTACAAGCATGACTTCCATCATTATACACTCACGGACACACACAAGAAACAGATTCCATGAATGCACTGATTGTGGGAAAAGTCTTATAATACATCAGAGAATTCACATAGGAGAGAGCCCCTATCAATGCTATCAATGTAGGGAAACTTAGTTGGAAATACCAAGTCATTTCACACCAGAGGACTCATGTGGGCCAAAAGCTTTATGAGTGTGGGAAAGCTTTTGGTTCAAAATCACAGCTAACTATGTATCATAGAACTCATACAGAAGTTTGAATGCAGTGAATGTCAGAGAGCCTTCAACACAAAGTCAAACCTCACTGTCCATCACAGAATTCATACAGGGGAGAAACTTTATAGTTGTAGGGAATGTAGAAGAGCTTTTACATTCAAGTCTCAGTTCATTGTACATCATAGGGATCACATGGATGTGAAGCCACATAGATACAGTGAGTGTGGGAAGGCATTCAGTCTGTAGTAACAGCTAACTGTACACCACAGAAGTCCCACCGGAGTAAAGCCACAGATTCAGTGAGCACGGAAGTCTTCAGGAGCAAGTCATACCTCATTATACATATGCAGATGCACACAGGAGAAAAAACACATCAATGCAGTGGGAAGTTCTTCAGTTTCAATTCTCAACTCATTGTACATCATAGAATTCACAGAGGAGAAAATCCCTATGAATGCAGAGAATGGAAAGCCTTTAATAGAAAAGACCAGCACATTTCACACCAGAGGACTCATGCAAGAGAGAAGTCCTATAAGTGCAGTGACTCGAGGGAACACTTAGTAGCAAATAATATTTTGTTATACACTTGAGAACTCATTCAGGAGAGAAACCATCTGAATGTAGTTGTGGAAAAGCTTTCATTTGGAAATCACCACTCATTGTACTCGAGGGAACTCCTGAAGGACCAAACCCCTGTAAATGCAAGCAGTGTAAAAAATCCTTCACTGGCAAATTACAGCTTCTTTTACATCAGAGAATGCATGCAAGAAAGAAGCCCTATGAATGCCATGAATGTGGAAAAGCCTTCACTAGTAAATCTCAGCTTGTACGTCAGCAAACCCATTCAGGAGAGAAATCCTATAGATGCAACAAATGTGAGAAAACTTTCTCTCAGAAGTTAATTCTCAGTGTACATCAGAGAACACACATAGGAGAGAAACCGTGCAAATGCATTCAATGTCAGAAAGCCTTTTGTTGGAAGTCAGAGGTCATTAAGCACCAGAAAACTAATATAGATAAGAGACATACTAATGAATTACATAAAAGAAACTTAAAAGTCAATTCACAGGAGATGCCAGCAAAGTTACACAGAAGAGGAATTCTAAATAAAGTCCTGTCAATGTATACTGAAAAATTCATACTGAACACAAGCCTTATGAATACATAGTATATGCAAGAAAATCCACAGAAAAGTCTTCTTTATACACAAAACTGTATAAAACACTATTTGAGAAAGCCATATGAAAGTTTCCGGTAGCAAGTTTTGTTTACATTTTTGGGATAGGTCTTGTGTTGCCAAGATTGGTCTTGAGTTCTGGGGTCCAGTGATGCTCCCACGTCAGCTGCACAAATGGTTATGACTACTGCTGTATGCCTCTACACCTGGCTTATATCACATTAATGGTTCCTATATGTGAGGACCTATATGAGGTAGACAATGAATGTAGACAAATAATAGTAATCGTATGATAAAATTTATAAAGAAGAAAATCCATGACGAAACTGAATAGAAAATAGACCCCTTTGACATTCATAGTTTAAGTATGAAGAGTTTAATGAGAAAAATTACAGAACCAATGAATGACAGAATCACCAACTGTAAATCATTTTAGGGGCCGGGAGAGCATATATTAGAAGACTGGCATAAGAAAATCTTCATCTAAAAATGACATCATTCGTGAAGAATGACCATGTATGAACATGTCAATTGAGATAAGTCCTCAGAACGGTCACTTCATTACATATCAGAGCTCACTCTAAAATTGTTTCACTTCTGGGGGCCGAGCGACTGCAGTGCGCGCGGGTCGCGGGTCTCCCGCTGGGGACCGGAGGCGCGCAGGGCCGTCGGCGTGGGCAGGGCCGAGCTGCAGCCCGCGCTTCGGGGATGGAGCATGCGCGCACCACACCTTGGCGCCCCCCGCCCGCCCTGACCACGCCGTCGGGGATCCAGGCGCCCGCGGCTGTCCTGCGGCTGCCTGGCCCGTTCCTGCGCGGCAGCGCCCGGGCTGGAGAGGGCGCTGAGCGGCGGCTTCCCGCGGACGCCCGAGTGCGCGCGCTGCCGCAGCCAGGGCGTGGTGTCGGCGCTCCAGGGCCACAGGCGCCCGCGCCGCTGGCAGGACTGCGAGTGCGCCCGCTGCACCCTCACGCCGAGCGCCAGCGCGTCCTGACCGCGCAGGTGGCGCTGCGCAGGCGGCGGGCGCAGAGGCGGAAGGGGCTGCTGCGCGCGGGGCCCGGTGACGCCCTGCGGCCCGGCGGTGCGGAAGACGAACCAGAGCCAAAAGAGGGTAAGTGTGATTCAAGCTGGAGTGAACGTGGAGAAGCAGTCTCCAAATCCGAACAGCGTCTTCCGGCTTCATCCCCCAAGCCTCAGGGTGTCACTGGGCAGCAGAGCCTCAGGTCGTCTGCTTCAGAACAGGCCAGTCAGCCTGAGAGCATCCTGTCTCCTCACCCTGGGGAGCAATCAGGAGGGGAAGACAGTCCCAGGTCTTGTCATCCTCGGATTTAGAGTCAGGAGATGAGAACGAGCGCACCAAGGACCGCACCGTCAGGTTTCCTATGGTGTCCTCGCAGCCAAGAGATGCTCTTGACATTCTTACCAAGATCTTTCCAGGTTGTAGGTGTAGCCAGCTAGAAGGCATTCTGCAGTTCTGCCAAGGAGATGTGGTCCAAGCCATCGAACAAGTCTTGAGTGGGAAGGAACAGGAGCCAGCCACGGGGGACCTGGTACCCTGAGAAGATCTGGAAAATGCAACCTGTCGGGAAGCTTCACATTTGAGTCTGGCTGGGATTGGTTTTGGAACTCTTGGTAACAAATCTGCATTTTCTCCTCTTTGCAACACACCTGTTTCTTACAGAAGTGATTCCAGTCTCTACGTCTTCAGCCCTAGGCTAGCTATTGGCCCACTGCGATCAGCATATTCTTATACAGGAATAGGGCTGGCAGGTTTCATGTCACCTTATCTAAATCTGGGTTAATTCCAGCACTGCCTTTTTGGCCAGTTTTAGATTATGCCTTTTCAGGAATCATGAGGGATTGGTCCTACCTTCCCCCTAAAAACTCAGTAACTGCTGGTAGACCACTAGGCAGACCCAGTCAGGACCATCTGTAGTGTATCTGCCATTCTCCCTTTCTGGAGAGTTTCTAGAATTGCACAACACACAAACACCACACAGTGTTTCTTAATATAAGTAAAAAAGTGTATTTCACTAGCATTTGGGGAAGTACCCTTTTCCATATATGTGAGTGAAATACTTGACCTTAAAATCTTTATTTTTTTAAAGAGCAATATGAAAAACTTCAGGCTTGAAGACTATTGCATTTATTAAGTGAAAGAAACATTTGAACAGATGTGCCTTGAATAGCTCAGTTTTAGGAAAAATCCTATTTAACAACTTTTTGGTTAAATGATCATTATAATGTTTTAAGACTGTATATTTTATTTTTTGTGAACAGTATGGCTTCTAGCTGTAAGAAGTTTTATAATATAAAATGAACCGAGAGGGAAAATTAAAAATATGAATAAATTCCAACCAATGATTTCTAAAACTTTTTCCCTTGTTTCTATGCACAGAACAAAAACATTACCAAAGTACTTTGTATTTTCAGAAAAGTGATAAGTAGTAAGTAAAAAATTTGAAGTTTTGACTTTTTCGAATGTTTTATTTTTTACTCTTAGCTGTCATTTGCAAAATATAATGCCAAAATTCTACCACTCCCCCAGCCTCCCCATTCACTCTACTCAGATATCTTATCAAATAGCTTTGGACTGTATGTGCTTCTCTCTGCCTCTTACCTTATTAAAGATAGTGTTTATGACCCCTGTTTGTCCCCAATAAGGATTGATCTTTAGCACTATCCTGCTGCTAGATCTCAGCACTGCCCCTTTTACATTTTCTTTTACCATTGTATAAGTTGCTTTTATTTTTTTCCTGCTTGTCTCTTTTTCTTTCTACACAATAAGTACAAATTTACTGTGAAAAATATAAATCTCTTCAGCCTTGTGAATTTCATGAAGGCCTATTAAGTAAATCTTAGGAAATGAGATTGCACCATCTTCTGGCCACTATCGCTAATTGCAACTCCGGTTCTCAGAGTGAAACACATTGTTTTCTAAAAGTATAAACAAAACAATTTGGAAGTGGTCATTTTGCATCATTCTGCATTTAATTAAATTAAATTTTTTGTATCATAAAGTACATTTATACTCTGGATGATGATGCTGTTTTAATGTGCTGGTTCTTGTATCTGGGGAAATACCCCTTGCACATGTCTATGACAAGAGTATGGCACCTATTCTCAAAGATGAAGGTCATTTTGTTCAAAAGATGCCTGTCAGGACAAAATACTGATTGATTCTATGTAGACGATGCTAAATGCATCAGGGGCAGATAGGATTTCCACAGGGGAAAATTGCCATTAAAGTTTTTTGGTATTCTTGAGGTTTTAAAATTTAAAAAAAAATTGTTTAACTTCTTCATAAAGAGCTTCCTTTAGAAATGATTTTTAAGGGAAATGATTTTGCAAATGTTTCCAATTTTATGAAAATATTGGAGGAAATAGCATAAATGACTATAGTGTTTAAAGTTAATTTTTAGTGTATAAATGTAACAGCCATAGTAATAATAATTAATAATAATAATCCCAGGCCAGAGGTACTTAAGAATATCTTCCTGTTTGTGCTATGTACTATAAATCTTTCATAGTTTTACATTTTACATATAAATATCTTACGTGAAGCACTAATCAGCATTGTTGTCTCCCAGAAACACTGTATTTTCACTGTATTTTTAACAAATACAGCTTGTTGGTACTGCTTTAGTTATAGAAAGTAATGTGGTATATATTTCATGAGTTGTTATAGGCTGAAATGTGTTCTCCTTCCACTGGCTAGAGCATAATGATGATTTTAAGAGAAGTAACCCTCACAAGGTGCACATTGATGATGGAGCTATCACCCTGTGCAGGGTGAGGCATGATCACTAAGGTTAGCTGAATCACTCCTTTGAATTTTGAATAGACTCTTTATGAACAAAGTGGGTTTTTGTCATAGCATAGTGTCTGAACTGAGCTATATTCCCAGCCCATGGCCAACTTTTACGTTGTTGTTTGTCTGAGTATGTCAGCTATTTTGTCTATTGCAGCTTAATAACTGCCTGTTTCAGGAGTAATCACTAGAGTGAGAAGCTTCAAAGGCTTTGTGGAGACTAGGAAATGAGTATTGCCTGATACAGGAGAAAAGCTTTCAATCTTCTATTCATGTCCCATAGCAGGAACTTAGCCTTGGTACAATGGGGTGAAAATAGTTACTTGAATCATATATATATACTGAGGCTCTAGAGTATTTCAGTAGCTGCCACTGAAAAATTCTAAATATAGTAAAGTTTCTGCACTTCAAAAATTCTACACTGTGGTCAGTAGATGACTACTGCTAATGGCCACGTGGATTGTGGAGAATAATGTGTTTAAAACTTCCATTCAAGGTCCTGGAGGTATAGCTCAGCAATGCAGTGCCTTCCTGGAAGCACAAGGTCCTGAGTTTGGTTCCTGGTACCCCTACCCCAAATAAAACCCTCCATTCAAGATGGCATATCAAACCAGTGGACGTAACGTGATAGCACTGAAATGTTTATGTGTAGTTGTAGTCTGGGTAGAAAATCATAAAGCTGGTTGTGTCATTTTTCTTCACAGTGTTAACATAATCGTTTTTGTGAATAACTATTACTCTTGAAAAAGTGGGACCCATGGCAATTAGATTAGGGCTATCTGGGAAATCTATGAATATTAACCACTGCAAAAAGCCTCAGAAACACTTTTCATTTGGTGTTGTCTCAGAAAGGAGTTCCAGCTCTTATTCAAAGAAAGTGTTCCTTGAAGAAGAGGAAGCTAATAATTTCTGAATGCCTAATAGTTTTGGTGCTCTGTTCATCATATAGAATCCAGCTGCAATACTGATGGGGAAAGAAGGATATTTTACAGAAGAGAAACCTTGCAAAAAAGAAATTGCAAACACAGCTGAATGGAAATCAAGAACTTAAGGATTAAGCAATGAAGAGACAGCAAGCAGGAAAGGTAGGAAACTTGTCGAGGGTGAGGGGAAGCATGCACCTATGTACACAGGATGAATTAGACAATGGTACTAAGAATCTCCAACTGGTTTTTGAGACTCAGAGTAGCAACGTGTGAGACTAAAACCATGCATGGAATGCTTGCCATTCTGATCTTCTAGATGTATGCTGCTTCTAATGTAATCTCAAAGATTGTTATACTCTCAAGTAAATGTTTGCTTAAAAGAAAATAAAAAAGGGTAAGGAGAAAACAAGACAAGGAAAAATGCCACAGGATTGACCTGGTACAATTCTGTATATGATTATATTTATAAATTGCTGTGTAAAAAAGTGTAACAGTCTTTTTAAAAATCACATTCTACAGGGATTTATTAGAATATCAGTGATTGATGGAAAATACTGGTTCCATGTTAAGTCTAAGGCATTTAATATTGTGTTCTTATTCCTTAGTAACAATAAGCTGAAGTAGCTATGTAATAGAGTGATAGTTTCACTAAGCTTCTCTTCCGGAGGGTTACAACTCCTCACCTGCTCCTCCCTTTTTCTTTACTGTTTTCTGCTGCCATGAACGAGTGTCCTCTGGCATGTGCCATTTTGCCCTGGCACCAGCTGAGTGTGGACTAAAACCTCTAGAAACTGTGAGGTAAATAAACCTTTTCTTCCTTAATTTTTGGGGTTGAGTATTTTGCCCCAGAAACAAGAGAAAAGGAACTGAGACACATGCATAGTGTAGTTACCAAAGTAACCTATAGTTACCTTCACTAGCATAGTAAAAAATCTGACCCTGAGGTGGAGACTTAAGATAATCATAAGGTATACATGGCATGAAGAGGTATGACGAAGAACAGATCAGCTAAAACTCCATCTCTGTGTCTTATGGTAAGAATCCAGGTCCCTGCTCCTTCAGATGGCATAAAAACTGCACATCTTTGTCCTATGGGTCAGCCAGGAGTTTTTGTCCTCCATGGGTTTCTCCCTTGTATGATACATAATAAAGCCTTCTTGCTGTACCATAACACTTCTGATTCTGACAAGGAACACAGAACCCACACAGGGGTTGATCAGGCCGGCTTGCATCCTTCTGAGCATGGTTGTCACAGCTGAGGTGGACTGTCTTAGTTCTCTCTCTGCTCCTATCCACATCTGTCCTTCCAAGAGAAGAAAGACGGGAGTCACTTTCTCAAGCTCTTTCCTTCTGTCCCTTGCCGGGATGTCAGACACATTACACATGGACACCAGCTCACTTAAGTCTTTTTTTTTTTTTTTTTTTCCTGTGTCCATAGGTCTCCTGTGGAGAAGGACAGAGAAGGCTTCATGGGTTAAGGGGTGGCTGAGCTAGGACCCCTGATGAAGAAGGCTTTGTGGGTTGTGAGGGGTCTGCCACTACCGCTTCCAGTCTCCCTAACTCCTCCACTATGTCAATCTGTCCCTCAACCCTGTCATCCTGCATTCTCTTTCCAGTCCTACAAAAGAAACTCAACAATAGAGAACCAAAAAATGGTTGTTTTACAAACGTTATCAAGAAGAAAGAAAGAAGCAAAATGAAATGCGTGATGCAAACATCCACTGAAATATTTCTATCGCGTGGGCAGCCATGGATCCACAGCCTGGAGCCGTCGTTCAGCCTCAGCCCTGCCTTGGAGCTGCTGTGGGGCCCCTGTCCAGGCTCAAGGCATCTGCCAGTCCTCAGTCGGCCCAAACACACCCATGGGACAACGCCCTCTCTATTTCCTCAGGGCGTGAGGACCGTGAGCACGTGGTGCCATGATGTCAGAGGAGGCGCTGCGCCGTGACGTCAGAGGGCCTGTGCCCATGCCGCGCCGAGACGTCTGGGAGCTGCTCTTCCGTTTGCCCTGCGCCCGCTAGATGTCTGCGGCCTGGACCCTCGTTTGCCTCTGACCTTCCCCGGGCCCGTGCCACCTCTTCCCGTGACTACGTGGGCAGTCCCGTATTACGGATTGGCATTCCTGAGAGCAGGGACTTGCACAGACACACCCAGGTGTGATAGTGTTTTGGGCCCCGCCTCTGACCAGACTGTGAGGCCAGCCCGCAGAGGTGTGGCCCAGGGGAGGAGTGGGGGTGGGGAAAAGGAGAGAAAGGGAGGAGACAAGGACTGGGTAGGAAAGCGGGTAGAGGGGAAGGGCAGAAAGGGAGGAGGGGGCAAGATACAAAAAGGGGGGCAAGGTCGAGTGGGAGGAGGTCGCAGACACTGTGGGGGCAGGAGGGCATCTCCGGGAAGATAGATCCCTGAGACCAGGGGTCAGGGCGTCTGGATAAAATAGGGGTGTTTTGAGGGCGCAGTGGGCATCAGTCTGGGTTTTTGGTGCCTTTGGGACTGGGCGGCCCCAGTGAGGCCCCCAGATTTACCTGCCCACCTAACTTCTCCTTCCTGCTGGAGTCAAGTAGAGCGCCCCTCAGGAGCCAGCGTCCTAACTCAGGGTTGGGGTTTCTCTGCATGGACCCAGCCCTCCCCTTCCTGCTGGAGGTCATTCAGATGAGCTCTGTAGATAGGAGGACCCTGGGTCCTGGAGGGCGGCGGCAGCCTCCCTTAGCCCTGACAGAGCACTCAGCGGGTCCAGTGGGCCCCAGCTATACCTGTGACGCTTGTCCATTTGGTGTTGGCACAGTGTCCTAGATGTGGGGAGCGTTTCTGCTTGGTACCTAGGTGAATGGCCATGTGTCTGGCAGTCATGGGGCCTCAGGAGGTGGACATGAGGAGGCCCCCTTCCATCGGAGGTCACTGCAGGAGTAAGAGGAACAGAGGGGGACAGGGAGGTGGATGGTGTGGACAACACCCAGCCCAGGGAACCAGAGCTGACCTCATTCCTAAGGAGGGAGGGATTAGGAGGAGGCTTGTAGGTGTGTGATCTCAGCCTGCTCTGTGCCCTTTCTCGGGGGTTCCTGGCGGTCAGGTGTCAGCATCCAGGAAGTGGTCTGGGATGGACAGGGAACTCTGTGCAGGTGGGTGGTTCTGACTGCTCTGTGTTGGCAGAGGGGCCGAGGACCAGGATACACAGCTTCCTGATGCCGCTGCGGGAGCAGCAGTGCTCATGCTCGCCGACCTCAGAGCTGGTGACCCTCGTAGGCAGGCTGTGCTGAGACCTCCAGGACGACCTTTCCCAGGGGCAGCCTTTGGTGGTGGCTGTTCTGGAAAGCCCTCTTCGTCCACGCTTCCTGGACAATGCAGAAGTGACCCTGGTGTGTGCCTGTGTCCTGGTCCAGCAGGGGCAGCCCCAAGTGGCCTGCTGGATTCTGAAGGTAGGACTGGGTAGGCATGGTGGGCTGCAGAGAGGTACATCCCCATGGTGGGATGCACACCTTTTACTTGGTGAAGACTTGGCTGTTCTGTGTGCCTATGTGCCCCCTGACCCTCTTGGCCTTTCCCTCAGTGGGTAATAAGAGGCCTTGTCACTTATCCCTTTACCCTTGAGGGATCTGCTCCTGCAAGGTCCTGATACACAATCACACACACACAATCACACACACACACACACACACACACACAAGATCATAGTGAGCTTGGTTCTCCGCTGTCAGAGTAAAGGAGTGAAAGGGATAGGGAAGTAGAGATGACTGTATCAGGGCCCACAGCTGGTAGGAGGGTAAGGAGTCAGCCACACTGGTCCTTGCTGGAGCTACAAGAGAAAGCTGTTTGCTCCTCGGAGCCTTCCTGGCTTCTCATTGGAAGCTGCACACATAAGCATTAGGGGCAGATGGGTCATTGTCAGGGTCCTAGGCAACAACAGGTACCCTGCCCTTCCCTATGTCAGGCTGGGGGAAGCATGCCATGGGAATGCAGGCTGTTCACTTAAGATTAAGTCAGACATTGGCTCTTTATAGAAGTCAGCTCTGACCATGGCCACATGCCCTGTGACCAAAGGCATTTCACCAGACTTTTTCCATGCCTTGTCTGTCCTGCAAGGTGCATCTGAGAACTGTGCTCATGTATTTCTCAAGGGGCTTGAAGGGTTCAAAGGTGGGCTCAGAAGCTTCTGATGTTTTTCATAGCTGACAGGTAGTGCTTTTCTGCCCTGTGTGATGATTGGCCTACCCTGGTCACATCCTGAAGTCTCCACTGCTGGGCCATGCTAACGCTCTGTACACCAGTGACCTCTCCCAGGCCCGGCCCTGAGACAGATGGAAAAAACAGGTCCCCCTGACACTGTAGGGTAGGAAAGGATGGCCAGGGCTTAGCGGCCTCTCTTTGCAGGGGTGCCAGGTGCCAGGAGGCAGTCAGGAGCTGGCGCAGCTCTGGAGTGACATTCACTACCAGCTGCTGTCAAGAAGGAGTGTGGGTGTAACTGCGCTGACCCCAGTGCAGAAATTCCGCTGCAGGAAGAGGTACTCTGGTGTGTGCTGGTC
The DNA here is from genome assembly GCA_004027025.1 of Myocastor coypus. NCBI lineage: Eukaryota > Metazoa > Chordata > Mammalia > Rodentia > Myocastoridae > Myocastor > Myocastor coypus. Next base: position 11,465 of record PVJA010017909.1, on the reverse strand, counting down.
ATGAAGTTCCCAAGGGCTGAACATAGCATGTTAGACCCATATGGGGCGGAAGTGAGGTAGAGGTGAGGCAGGAAGTCACATCCATAGTCAGTCACCATGTTACAGACAGCATGGCTTCAGTGTTTGTTACACCTTACTGTGCACATTGGGGCACACTCCTTCCACCTATCACCTCAGCCGAGGGGAGGCTGGAAACCTCATGCAGAGAACTGCAGTTGGGGCCCAGGATGGGCATCTTCACGTCCCTGTCTCCTGTCTCCACCTGTCCTGGCTGGACAAGGGGTCCTGGTTCACCAAGTCCCACTTGTGAGCTGCTGATAGAAGCAGGGAAGATAAGTGTGCTCCGAGTACTAGAGAGTGCTCAGAGGAGTGTCACTTTTGGTCGTCATGGGTTTGAGGCAGGGTCTCCTTATGTAGTTCAAGCTGCCTTGAACTTGAGTGTTCCTCCTATCGGAGCCTCCTGAGTGCTAGGACTACAGGGCATGTCCCCCCACACCCTGCTTAAGTAACTACTAGTGGAATCATTGTCACCGCAGCCAGATGGTGAATGTTATATTACTTGTAAATATTATTCATATGGATGAAGAAATTGAGGCACAAAGAGGGTGGGGCTGCTTACGTGAGGCCTCACAGGTGAAGCAAGGCCAGGATGGTAGCCAGTGCTAGGGTCACGGAGCCTTGGTCTCCACTGGGAAGGCTGGGAAGGGCAGGGCTTCCATCATGCTTTGTGTTCCAACCACCCTGGCAAGATGAGTTCCTGAGCCACAGGACTGGTTTCTGGATTTGTCTTGGGACCTGAGAGATTTTCTTGCATGGGGTCCACCCAGTAGTGGTAGTGTAAGCCTGGCCCTCAAGATGCTGGTATGAGTCAGCCTTGGTTTTGGCCTGGTATCTGTCATGTTCTTCCTCCTTGATGACACTAGCTCTCAGAGCACAGGCTGGCAGAGGCTGCAACCCAGACACCAGCAAACATGGTGCAGTCTTCTCTTGTGTGCCAGTTCTAGAGAAGAAATTAAGCCCTTCTTTTCTGGAGGCGCTAGTGGGCATCAGACCATAAAGAACACCTTGTAGGGCCCTGAAGAGAATTTTTCCAGAAGAGGGCTGGATAGGGCCAGCACTTTGCTGTAGTGAGGGGGCTGCTTCAGATCAGATGGTCACTGTTGCCCTGTCCCATCCTGGAGAAGAGTCCTTGGTGGGGTGCCTACCTTACAAGCAGGTGTCCAACAGAGAAATGACAGAGCTCGGGGGTTAAAGGCACCTGGTATCCTGGAGCAGACAGAAGTTTCTGGGAAAGGACAGGGTATGCCCAAGCCTCAACACATGCAGACACGGTCCTGTGGCCCCAGGAACAGGTGGTGGTCAGATTTGCTCGCCAGCATGGCAGCAGAATGTTGGGCATCGCCAGAAGCTCCTCCATACTCTCGTGGCCACCTCTGGGACCCAAGGTGGAGTTGCTTGTGGGAAGTGGGCCAGGACTCAGTCAGGGTTTGAGGGTGGAAGGGTTGTGGGAACCTGATTCTGGTGACATAGGACTCCCTGGGTGATGTAGGGTGCCCATGCTTGGGAACCATCAGGAGTGGGGTGCTTTCTTCCTAGCATGCACAGGCTTGAGGCAGGTCAAGAGTGGGTATGGGCTCTTTCTGGGAAGTGAAATATGGTACTTGAGGCAGGTAGGTATTGAGTCTTCACAAACAGATGAATGTTATATATGTCACATTTTATGAAAAGATCAGAGATTTTTTTGTCAGAGATGAAAAATGAAAATCGTGTGACTAACCTGAACGTTCTCCTGCCCTGTATCAGCTGCTTAACCCCTGTCTCTGTGCCGTGTTGGCAGGTGATTGGGACTGAAATCCCAGGAGAGTGAGTATGGAAAGGAGAGGCATCAGTGTGGCTTCCTGGTTCAGGGCAGGGCCACTGGGGCTCAATAGGGGAATGGGGAGCTGAGAAACAGCAGGTTTGGCCACATGTGTAGTTTAGGGTTGGGAGGCTGGGGGTCCTGGAGGGGACACCACATCCCAGAAGGGTCCCAAGGGGGTCTGTCTGCTGTGTTCTCTGCTGCCCAGTGAGCATCACACTGGATGCTTTTCTGGAAAAGGCCGAGATTCTGAAAAGCGGGCGACAGGGAAGGGCATCCACTGGAGAAAGCTTCACAGAGAAGGTGTCTCTCCCTCCTGAGGGGCCAAGCCCTGAGCAAGAATCACATGGGGGTCCTGTTCTGGAACCTCTGCCCTTTGTCCTCCAGGAACCCACCACCTACTGCCCTCAGTCCTGATGGCCCCGAGAGCCGGCACTCCTCCAAGGAGGTTCGCCAGCACCTGTGGCCCTTGGTCTCAAATGTGAACAGCAACCCCAACAAGGCAGAGGGGGTGAGGAGGGCCAGAGCCTGCCACTGTCCTGCCCCAGGCAGCCACCTGGCTTTTTTCCCTTTCTTGGGTCTCCCCTGCCTTCAGGCACCTCAGCCCCCTCCGCATTTCCCTTGGGCACACAGATGTTCTCTGCCTCCTTGGTTCGTCCCTCTTCCTACCCTGGCTGGATTCCAGTGCCTCAGCTGGATTCAGGGCAGCAGTGGCCTCTGTACCTCTGTGGGCTCAGCGGTTTATAGCCTGACCTTTTTGGTTCAGGATCCTGGGTATTTGGGGATGGAGTCAGCTCATAGGCAGGCAGGACAGTGTGTCCTGTCCTCATGGACTGCACACTGTCTCTCCAGCCTCTTTAGTGTATGTGGGAAACAGTCCTTTTCCCATTGTACTGGTATTCTGACTGGATCACTGTTCTCCTGAGGGCCTAGACTGGCCTGGCTTTCCCCTTTCGTGGTACACTTCAGCAGGGACTCACAGCTGGAATTGTTGTTTTGGGTCAGGAGAATCTGGCTTTGGAAACTGCCTTGACCACTGAGCAAGTGTATAACTGCTTTGCTAACCACGGGCGGTGCCAGAGCTTCCTTCTCCAACGAGGACAGCAAGCCCAGCAGGCAGTACCTGAGGCCACCAGTGCAAAGGAGAGGGGTCTTGGGCCTCTGCCATCCTCAGGCTGCTGTCACACTGGATCTGGGTTTGTGAGCAGCTCCCCAAGGTCTGGTGAGTGGAAAGGGCCCAGTCCTTCGTGGTGGGGACTGATTTCTGGGGTGATTGGCTTGTCTCAGGATCCCCCAGGGGGACAGGGATGCTTCTTCACGGCAGGTTACAAGCTGCACAGAGGGGCATCACATGCTTGGGTTGTCAACAGTGAGTGGATTTGGGAGTGAACCAGACTCCAGGACCGTAATCACGAACTGTTGGTTCAAATCGATGTCAGACTGCAGGTGACAGAAAAAAAATTAAGGGATATCCAATGTCTCCTCTTCCCAGCCAGGGAGCTGCTCTCAGTCAGAAGCTGAAGAGTTGAAGCTTTATTAAGCTTTCTTTCCTTTGATCTGCTTCTGGCAGGTTGTGAGGAAAGTGGGCTTCCATAATCCCCAGAGGACATCACAAGACCGTGGGGGTCAAGGACCACAGGCCTGGATTTTTCTGAGGCCAGCATGACATCAAAGCCACTGGTGGCCAGGTACTGTGGCTCTTGGGCCACGTCTCATCTGTTCAGTTTCTTCCTTTCTTAGCTGGAGACTTCGGTGTTCAGTGGGCCTGGTGTGCCTGGCTAACCCTGTGGCCATGTCAGTAACTTAGGAGGTCCTAGGATTGGTGAAATCCCCACCAAGGAGCCTAGCATGCAGGAAATCTCACACTCTGACTTCCTTTGTTTAGGAGAATAAGCAGGGACAGGAAACACATGCAGAGCAGGCTGCCACTTAGAGACCACCTAGAAAGGTGAGCCAGTTTGCAATTGGAGTCTCCTCAGTTCAGAGTTAGCAGTAGCCAGCATCATAAAGTCCCTACTGCACTCCAGCACCGTCTGAGTGCTCTGCACTTCACTCACCTGTCAGGAAGCCATGTGAGGATGCCCCAACACTCAGCCTCAGGGTGGGCCCATCTGGCCATTGTTCTCATTTCTCTTCTTCCTTTTCCATGTACTATTCTGACATCAGGGCCTCATGATACCACCTGGTTCTGGACACCATCCAGCTGTGTGACCGCAGGCAGGTTCCCTTGAAAGGGACATGACAATGACAGCACAGTGGTGCAGCCATTTGAGGGAAGCCTGTGAGCACATGTGATTCACAGAGCATGTATGGAACATCTAGTCATGAAGTCATTGTCAGCTTGTCTCCTCTTCCCTAACATTACCTGTTGTCATTTACTCAGTCTTCAACACTTTATTCAAGATCACTGTAGGTCCCCAGGTGGTATATTTTAGGGCTTTGAGTTGTCTCTTAAGTCCAGGTCTGCTGTCCCTCAGCTACAGGGCTCAGCATGTTACAAGCAGTGTTAGTGGCATGCTGGGTGCCACTTCCTTCTGTGGCAGGTTAGCTGGGTCCTGCAGGCCTCTTTGCTGGTCCAGGGGAGCTTCTGCTTGCTCAGAGCAGGGCTCCACTGTGTCTTCAGGTATCTTCAAGGAAGTGAGATGTGCCAGGAGAGGACTGGCCATGATCCTGCTGCCCTGGCTCTGTCTACCCTGGTGTTGGCCTCTGCCCTCCAGCTGCTGGTAACAATATTCTGGACCCTGTGCTGGCAGCCCCTGAGTCATGGCTGATGTCCCTTTCGCTGGAATCCTCTAAAGAAGTTTGCTTTCAGACCAGGCCACTGGTCCATGATCATGGTCTGGACTCCAGGATGCAGCCTACTGATGCTGTTGTAGCTATGCCTACAGCTTCCCTCAGTGACCAGCACCCTGCAGGTAGGTCTGATGCACAGGTAGGAGACAGTATCAGATACCATGGTTGGGTCTCGTGAGGGTGCAAGTTGGGGTGAGCTGGAGGTTCTGTCTAAATTTGTGGTGTTTGATAAGACAGGATAGAGACTTCCTATAAACATCCTGGATTATTCTCACATCTTGTACTTTGAAAAAAGCTACAAAAGACATGAACCTGGAAAGACAGCAAGGGATGAATTACAGTGGGAGAAAACAACTGGTTCCCTGTGCCCCTCTGCGTTCACCGTTCACCCCCCACTCTGGGAGCACTTGTTCCATGAGGAGGTCTAAATTCTGTGCCCTTGGCCCAGGGTGAAAAGTCTTTCTTTCTTAGTCATTGTTAGAACTGTGGTTGTTGGTGCTCTTAAAGCATATTAGACACACATTTGCCTGATGCAGTAGGATCTCTTACAAGGCACAGTGGCTTCACCTGCATTTTCTGGTCCCCTTGGGTACACACATCTTTTCTCTACAGCTTTTTTTTTTTCCGGGAATCTCTCCTCACTTGTACTTTGCTTGCCTCATCTACTTCCATCCCTCTGCAGTCCCTCACTGGGCCTGTGCTTCCTAGATGGCAGTCATGTTCTTTCTTCTGTTCTCATAGAGAATATTTTTAGAGAAATAATTTTGAGTCCTTGGGACGTTCCAAAATGCCTTTAATCTGCCCTTACATTTGATTAGCATTTTGGCATTGAAAATGCTTTTCCTTCAGAAATTTTAGGTGCCATCATGCTTTGCAGCATTCAGCATTGTTTCAGGTGCTACTTCCTTTCCAGTTAACCTTCTCTTTCTGGGAGCTTTTAGGTTGTTTCTTATCTTGGTGTTCAGGAACTCCTAGGTAAGGGTCTTTGGAGTCTATCTCACTGTTATCTTGTGTTGTGAAGAACTGGGTCTTGTTTAAGCTCTGGGTTGTCTTCGCGGTACTCCTTGTCAGATGCCATGTGGCCCTGGGCCTGCCCTTGCTTCCTCACTCTGGAACTATGGATGTTGGGGGCGTAGCTTTTCCCTTCTCTTCCTCTTGGACATAGAAGATGTGATCCACTTCTGTGTTCTGTGAGCTCTGAGCTGCCCATGTGGGCACTGGGGTATTACTGCCTCTGTCACATGTCCCTCAAGTTTCGCATGAATAAAGAGGCAGTAGCCACAGAGGAAGCTACACCCTGGGGATCAGGAGGGCGGTCAGCATTTGTCTCACCCCAGGCCTGTGCTTCTGCATCAGAAGTCATGCCACTGCACAGATGAGGGGCCAAGCAGAATCCACATCTCTTGCACATGTATCAGAGCTGACCGAAGTCACAGTAGCTTAGCCGGTTTTGTTTTGTGGTACTGGGGTTTGAGCATAGGTCCTTTGCACTGAGATAATCTTCCACTCTTTCCAATTGTTTGGGATAAGGTCTTGATAAGTTGTCCAGTCTGGGCTTCAATTTGTGATCTTTCTGCCTCAGCCTCTCCCAGTAACTGGTATTACATGCTTGTACCAAGTAGCTTATCTTTTAAAAATTATTTTATTTTATTTTATTTTTTATGGTACCAGAGATTGAACTCAGAACCCTGCGCTTGTCAGGCAAGTGCTTATTCTACTGAGCTATCTCCTCAGCCCTCAAGTAGCTTATCTTTAAGAGTGAAAGATCTTCTGAGATATTTTAGGAGAAAGAAAGCCAAAGGCAGGGGGAGGCAGCCAAAGCTGACTCCTAAGGGAATCTTGGTGACCCCTGTGATAAGAGGTAAAAGCAGATACTGCAGCAGGCTAGTGGCTGCCCCAGCATCAAGAGTGCACTGCAGCAGAGTGGCACAGCGTGGCTGGCAGAATGTGGTAGCTTGCAAGCAGAAGATCCTGACTCAGCCTCTGGATAGCAAGGCCAAGGTGGCAAAGTGCAGCTTGAGTTTAGCAGAAGTGAACCTCACTGGTTCTGAGAGCTAATAAGCCTGAAGATTAAGCTGGGAAAATTGTCTGCCTCCTTGAGGCTGACGGGGTGCCACCATGGTTCTTTCCTTTACCAGTGGGCTGTGTGAAGTCTTTACCTGCAGGATTAGATGATGTGCATGGTGGTCCCAAGAGCATGTAGCTGGAGGAGAGCCTATGCTCACGTGGTGAGCAAACAGAGGCGGGAAGCACCCTGGTGACACAGCCCTGGATGCATGCTCCAGAGTTCATTGTCCCTCACAGGTAAGCCTGAGGGATGGAGACTTGCATGACACATTCCTTGGGCCAGCAGATGGGCAGGACTCGTTGCAGGTGTAACCTCAGACTGCAGTGAAGTCTCTCCTTGATGGGTTCCTAAAAATGATACCAGTCCTGGCCTGCACCTTCCAGTACTGGAGCAGTGTCTCCCTGGAATGGAGACTCCCTGTCCTTTCTTGCATGGGGCTCGGCCCTAGCCTGAGATCCTGAGCCCAAGCAACCTCTTCCTGGTGATTTTTCTGCCGACAGAGGCAGGGAGTTTCTGAGCAGTGTAAGGATCCTGACTTTGTATTCCAATTTGTAGTTGTGAAGGGACCTTGGGAGTATCTGTAGCAGCCTAGGGGAACATTTACCTATGATGATGAAACTGTGGACTCTCAGAGATGCAGAGGAGATGACCAGTGTCTCTGGGGAGCTGCAGAGACAGGGTGAACAATGTGATGGGTGCTTTGGGGACCTCTGAGGAGAGGAGGCCAGGGACCCCATGCTGTGGAAATATGTCGGGAGTCCTCAGAGACAGGGAAGGATGGATGACAAGTGGTCTGGCATCTCATGGAAAGGGGATCCCCATGCCATCCCTGTTATAGTGGGTACCTACTTTGTTCACATTAGGGTTCACTAGAACCACGCTCAGGGAGAAGGTCTTTGTAATCTTTGGCCTGAGGGCAGATCAGCTAGGGTAGGTATGCTATGTGAGGTAGGTCCATAAGGAAGGGTACAGAAGCCCACATGGGGTGTCAGGCTTGCTGCCCCAGTTTGTTTGGGAGGAGGCTGCACCACATGGAGATACTGGTTTTCCTCTCCCATGGCTGGGAGCTGTAGAGGGCAGTACTGGGATAGCCCTCATGGCTTTGTGTCCCCTGTTGGATTGTTGGCTGCTACACATGCCTATCTCCGCTCACCCACTTCACGTCCTGCCTGGCCTTGCCTCACCTGGGGACTCTCAGTCCTTGACACAGCATTGTTGGGTATGATTGGCACCCAGTGACCTCTGCATGTTTATTGACAAGTTACTCAGTGTGAATGTACCCCTACAATGATGTCTCAGCCTTGTTGAGGTGGTGAATGCCCTTTTCTTCCCACCTTTACCCACCAGGATCAGTGTGTATGTTGTAGTTGTGAAGAAACTGTGCTCAGGGTTGTTTCGTCTTTTGCTTTGGCTTCTCTCTCCCCACCTACTTTGAGATTCACTCATGTTGTTGGGTAAATCAGCAGTTCATCACTTTCATTGCTCAGCTCCAGCTTATGGTATAGATGAAGGAGTTTGCCTATCCCCTGTCCTACGGTGGCATTTGGTGCGGATGGTGTGAGATGTTTATGGAGAAGGCTGCCGAGAGCTCCTGCATGTGTGTGGTCTGCACAAATGTCTATTTTGTCTGGGATGTGCTGGGTCATGCAGTAAGTTGTGTTGACATGGCCCTAGTTGACTGTGCCTCTCTCAGTTCCCCTGTTCCTCCTGCTCCCCCTAACTTGATTTTGCTCCCTTGAGTCTCCCTCGAGCCATTTTTTCATGTCTATGCTCCTTGGGTGCATCTCAGAGCTTGCTTTTATGCCATGTCTTCCTAACTCATTGTGACTCTAGGAACTGTGCTTGCTGTGGAACACATCCCCTCCTAAGTCAACCTCTTGGGGGAGGGTGGGAGATCCTGGTGGGTACCCAGCACCTAGACCAGTTCCTGATGTGCAGATGTGTGACTGGGTATCTTGTTTCTGAGTGCCCCTCAAGCCAGAGTCTAGACATTCACTGCCTTTTTTCCAGGGCCCCAGAGCAGGTGTTTGCTCTGCCTGCCTTCCCAGACCTTGTGTCCACGGAGGAGTTGAACCACTCTTTGTCCTCCCACCAGGTGAGGCTTCCTGCTGCTGCTGCTGCTGCATTGCCACCTTCCCCTCCCTTTCTCTTTCCTTCTTCCCTCTTCTTTCTTCTGTACTGCAGTTTAAACCCAGGGGACTCACACAGAGCTCTATCTCTAGCCCTTTTATTTTACTTTTTAAATTTTCAGACAGAATTCTGCTATGCATCACCACACCTGGGTATATGTTTCTTACTTTCCCATGGCTCACTCATGCTGGGGAGGTTTCAGCTCCCCATGCTGTTGATGTGAACAAACCAGGCAATGAATAGGGGTACAGGAGACTCGTGGCTGGACATTAGAGACTAAGGAGTTTGCTGAAAGAAAAGCAAAAGGAAGAAAAAAGCTCACCACAAGAATAGAATATGAAAAGCTGTTAAAGAAGCATGTCACCTACCATGGAAAGCCCATCCGAATCATAGCAGATTTTTCAACACAAAATATCAAATCAAGAAGAGTTTGGAGTGAAATTTTTCAGGTCCTGAAAGAAAATAACTTTCAACCCAGACTGATGTATCCTGAAAAGCTATCTGTTAAACTCAGTGGCAAGATAAGATCCTTCCATTGCAAAGAACAACTCAAGAAATTCATGACCAACAGACCAACCCTACAGAGTACTGATAGATATTCTAGAAAGAGAAAGAAACAATCACAGCTTCAAAAGGACAACAGAAAGGAACCAGCACACAAAAGAAGTAATAGAAATGAGGGAAAAGTACAGAACTCTAGCAGGAAAATAACGTAACAAAGACAAGCCAATACATACCAGTTATAACCATCAGTGTAAGTGGCCTCAGTTCACCAATCAGAAGAGTAACCCAGGAAAAAATCAGGGATAACTATTCTTATTGCTGATAATATCAACTTCAAAAAAAAAAAAAATGACTCAGAGATAAAGGTCACTACTTTTTAAAAAATATATACTTGATAGGGGAAAACTTCAAAAGGACATAGGAGCTACAAATATATATGCATCCAATGTAGAAGCATTGCCTACAGAAGAAAAAGTTTTAACAGACATGAAAAAAATCAAATGAGAAACTACTACTATAGCAGACCAGCAGGCAGGGCCAGGCCTCAGGCTCTAAGAAACGCGGACTCCTCACAGGTTGGACTAGCAGGTCGAGCCATACCACTGGCCTCTGGAATGCAGACTCCTTGCCACAAGGACCACTGGGCCAGGCCACAAGCTCTGGCTCCTGGAACCCAAAATCCTCAAGTTGTGGAACAGTGGCCAGCACCAGGCTAAGGGCTTGACTAGAGGAATCCGGGCCAGAGGCACAGAGGCTTCAGAAGAGAACTCGGGTGAATTGTCATGACGATTCCATATTTGTGGGAGGTGCGCAGACAGAACTCAGGGAAACTATTTTACATACAAATTCCCAACTTACGATATGTTTTGTCATATACCTATAGTGTTTACTCCTATTGTCTAAAGGACAGAACCATTAGCTATAAAAGTTTGTAATTTCTAAATCTCAGTTGCTAATATTAGTACTGCTAATTGTACTACTGTAACTAGGATACCATATCAGTCTTAAGGATGTTAGCAAAGCTAATACCTTCAACAGTATTATGAGAAAAAATAAAATAAAACAGCTTAGTAATCAAATAAGGAAGTCGTCTGTGTTTAAGAGGGACTCGACATCAAATGAATAACCGTCAGTGTGGAAAGGATGGCAAACATACCAAGATATCTTATTAGAAGCTTCTAGGCTTAATACACAGGGGCTGAGCAGATTGTTTATTTAGCCTCTTAGAAACCAAGTAATTTCAGTTTAAAAAGTTTTTTCCCCCCAACTTCTAATTTCTAGGAGGTGAGAACTCTGGGGAGGGGCAGGCAAGACGAATTCCTCAGGCTCTCAGTATCTCCTCCTTGCTTCCCTGTTCACTGCAATGTTCTTCCCATGACCTGGTCATAGTGGTTGCCACTACCAAGTCTACTCCTGTTATGCTTTGTATCTAGGTGTCCCCGCATAGCCTCATGCAGTCACAGCGTGGGTGGCTTCTGGATTTTGTGATTGATTATTGTGGGTGTGGGTGCTGTATCTGCCCTGGGGCAGGTTATTTGCATTACAATTTAAGGAATGGAGGGAGGCTGGCTAGCTACCTAAGCTGCTGCCCCTTTCCTTTGCTCTCTTGCTCTTTGGCCTTTGCTGCTGCCATGAACTGCTGCTTTCTGCCATGGAGCCAGCTGAGTATGGACTAAAATCTCCACAGACTGTGAGCTAAATAAACCCTTCCTTCCTTCATTTGGGTCTTTATTTTATTTTATTTTATTTTGTCTTTTTGAGGCAGGGTCTCGCTATGCAGTTCAGGCTGGTCTTGAACTCGATTTTGTAGCCCAGGCTGCTCTCGAACTCACACCAATCCTCCTATCTCAGCCTCCCACATGCTGGGATTACAGGCGTGAACCACCACGCCCAGCTTGAGTCTTTATTACCAGCAGTAAGAGAAGAGTAACTGAGACAGTTCCTATCCTGGCTTCTATGTAATTTTAATTAGTACTGAGTCAAAGAAAAATATAGGGCCAGCCAGATAGCTCAGTGGACTAAAGCACCTGCTTAAGCAGAGTGCCACAGCCAGGGTTTGATCTTTGATGTGCTGTGTTGGCCCCTACCGTGGGGTGTGCTGAGATGGTGATT